>CM047877.1:4630830-4772328 GCA_026212405.1 Petrea volubilis | reverse complement strand
GATAGCATCGTACGCTTCTGAAAGCCGGGGCTCTACCAGAAGATGACAGAGGCCAAGAGAATGAGATACAGAGGTAGCCAAGTATCGATATTGATGGAGAGTTATATCGAAAATTGATAGAAGGCCCCTCTTAAGGTGCTTGACCCTGAGCCAAGCCAAGTACGTCATGAGAGAAATACATGAGGACAGCTGTGGCAAACTACTCCAGAGGAAGAGGCCTAGCCCTAAACAGGTAATCAGATAAGGATATTTTTGGCCAACCTTATAGAAAAGCCGCCTTGGAATTCTCAAAAAAAATGTGAGGAAGCGCTACGCAAACCTGATCCGCACACCCAATGAACTCCATGAATCCAGTCAAGTGGCGTACCCTTTCCATCAATGGGGGATCACATTTTGGGACCCTTCCCTTAGCCGCGGGCCAGAAAATTTATAATAGTGGTAGTGGGTCTTCACCAAGTGGGTGGAGGCAAAAGCGATGGCGAAATTACTGAAAATGAGGTAATGAACTTCTTGTGGAGAATAATCATATGTCGTTAAGAGGGCCAAGGGGTCTAATCTCTGACAACGGGTCTCAGTTTCAAGGGAAGAAAATCACACAATGGTGTGAGGAGATGAAAATCAAGCAGCACTCACCTCCATCGGCCATTCACATGCAAATGGACAAACAGAGGTAACCAATTGAACTCTACTTCCACACCTCAAAAAAAGAGTCAGCGGGATGAAGGGAAGTTGCTGGAGGAGCTCCCTGGAGCGCTATGGGTGTATCGAACTATCCCAGGGTCAGGTACTAGAGAGATACCATTTTGTCTGGTAGAAGCGGTCATTCCGCAGAGATTAGGATGATGACACTAAGGGTGAGAAAGTATTACCCAGAACTGAACATGCAGCTTGGGAAAATGGAGTTGGAATGTATGGAGTAACGGAGAGATAGAGATTATGTTTCAATACTCATATATATAAAGATGATGGAAATAAGCTATAACAAGAAGGTCAGACCACCAGCGTTCCAGATCGAGGGACTTGGTACTAAAAAAGGTGGAGGTACCGAAACATGTAGGCAAACTGATGCAAATTGGGAAGGGCCTTACAAGATAATAAAATGAATAGAAAGGGTCGTATAGGTTGTAGGACCTTCACGGGAAGGAAATACCCCAAACTAGCAACACGCACAGCCTATGCAAGTTCTACACACTAGGGTTAATGAAGTCCCTACCCTATCTTTTACTTGCTTTCATGTTTATTACTTACCTTTTGACAACACTTAATTATGGTCTCATGAGACTCTTTTCTATTTTCGAAACACCCCAAACACCATTCCCAATTAATTGAAAACAAAGTCTCATCATAACCTGTTATGCACTAAAATAACACTAAGTGTTGAGGTCTGCACGACCCACACTATGACCTCCCAGAGAAGCCGCCAGACTCGGGCAGAGTCCTAAAATACACTAAGTGTTGAGGTCTGCATGACCCACACTATGACCTCCCGAGAAGTCACTAGACCCGGACAGAGTCCTAAAATACACTAAGTGTTAAAGTCTACGCGACCCACACTATGACCTCCCGAGAAGTCGCTAGACCCGGACAGAGTCCTAAAATACAATAGTGTTAAAGTCGTACGCGACCCACACTATGACCTCCCGAGAAGTCGCCAGACTCCGAGCATAGTCTTAAAATACACTGAGTGTTGAGGTCCTGCGCGACCCACACTATGACCTCCCGAGAGTAGCCAGACCCGGTAGAGTCCTAAATACACTACATGTTGAAGTCTGCACGGACCTATACTATGACCTCCCGAGAGTAGCCAGACCCGGGCAGAGTACTAAAATACACTAAGTATTGAGAGTCTGCACGACCCAACTACTGACCTCCCGAGAAGTCGCTAGACCCGGGCAGAGTTCTAAAATACACTACATGTTAAGGCCTGTGCGAGTCGCACTATGACCTCCCTTAGAGTCGCTAGACCCAGGTAGAGTCCTAAATTACAGTAAGTATGAGGTCTGCGCGACTCGCACTATGCCCTCCTGAGAGTCGCCAACCCAGGCAGAGTCCTAAAATACACTAAGTGTTGAAGTCTGTGCGACCCACACTATGACCTCCTGAGAGTCACCAGACCCGGGCATAGTCCTAAAGTCACAAGATAAACTCCAAAGGAAGCCATACAAGCATAGAAGTACATAGGAAATTAGACGGCTTCATTTCAAAATGTCAAATATAATGCGGTCTAAAGGATACAAATGAAGAGTTAAACTAACAGAAACAGAAAACTGCCTAAACCTATGACAAATTCTCCTTAGACAAAAGAGGAGCAAATTGGTCGGGCTCTGGGTCAAGCATGTCTTCAAGAGCGTTGGGCTCCCCAGTCGCAGAGTTCCAATGGACTCAACTGAGAAAGGTCAAAACCGTCACGGAACCCCCTGAGATGTTGTGTCTAATCTTTGCATAAATTGAAGAACTTCAAGCTCTCTTCCATCATCAGACCTCCAACTATCATCTGGAAGGTATGCGACCGACAAAAGTAACGAGCAGCTTGAAGCTGCAGCCCCCAATATTCGGTTCAGGGGTCAGTGGCACCACGACCACCCTCTGCAATACCCTCAGCATGCCTCTCTTCATTGTGTTTTTTCAGAACTTTGACCTCATGATCATATTGAGCCTTGCACTTCACCAGGTTTTGCGGCAGGTCTTTAGGGTGCCCTGAATCTCTATTATTTGGTCAGCCCAGACCTTAAGCAAGCTACTCAGCTCCTCCTTGCCTTGATTGGCACAGTTTAGCTGGCCCTTCAGTTCGCTCAAGCTAAGGCCTTAGTCGTGTTCAAAGCCTTCTCAAGCTCCGTAACTTTGGATTGTTGAGCCTCCTCTTGAACTGCCTTCAAGACGGCCCTCAGCAGTCTTTCTCTTCTCTGCCACCAAAACCAGTATAGGCTTTGAGGTACGCATTCTGAAAGGCAAAGTGTTTGACCCATAGTCATGGTCTGAGAAGCGCCAGAAACAAGGATTAGTACAAGTAAATAAGAAAACTAAAATAACCTAAGATGAGCACTTACGGCTGCTGGTGGCCATCGCCATCGCTTCTTCTAGACTTGTAGATGGGGCATCTAAGTAATCTACCAGGTCAGAGGTAGAGCATGACCTTTCTAGAGCTCCAAAGCCAACACCTGGATCCGTCATCCTGTCATTTACCAAAACCTTCCACTCAGGGTATACTAATGCTTGGGGGTCAGGATTTGAAGGAGCCTATATACCTGGAGAACTTAGGATTGATACGAACCCTCTCCAGCAACTTTCACATGAACATCCAGAGCCTCGAAATTGGCAGAGAGTTCATTGATACCTAAACTCTTCTTTGAAAGGCGCGCTCGCCACATAGCATCATCAATACAAGCGGTTGGATTAGGGATCGTTGTATCACACTCCTCGAAGCCAGACACCTCTGTGGCGGGGGAAGAAGAAAACGCCAGACCGACTGTCGACACTACAACAAATTACACTTTTGGTAAGGAATAATTTGGTTACTAAAAGCTCAAAATTCATTACCTGAGGTAATTTGTAACGAAACATTGGTTACAAATGTTTTGTTAGCTAAAGTCCGTGGCCAATTGTATTAGATAACGAAAATTGTAACTTTGTAACCATTTCTTTGGTAACAAAGCAGTTTTGTTACCATTGGTCGCTTATAGTAACGAAATAATTGGTTACCAATAATTTCATAATGGTTATGATGAATCCCGCTTGATTTTCCTACGGAGTGATTTCGTGAATTCCATCGGAAAGTTTGCTGAAGTTCACTAGACCGCCGCCTGCCTTCACCACCACCTCTGCCACACGAACCGGTCTCCACCGCTGGAATAATATCCTTTAAAATGTGGAAATTTTTGTAACTGTGAGGATTTGAACTCATGATCTCAATGTTGACTAGCAAAAACTCCACCACCAAGCTATTGCAAGAAGTTGTAATATATTTTGTCTTGTTTTATACTTATTATATATTTGTTTTATACTTTTAAATACTTATGTCTGCTAATAGAATTTCGATCAATCTATCTTGTTCATACATTTTTTCAAAGTCAAATTTGTTTGTATTTTTGGATTTATTTTGATGTTACATGAATTTTCGAGACAAATTTGTTATAACAACATACATTGCATGCACATGTAATAGTTTAATATTCTTTTTTCAATTTCAAAAATTTGAAAATTCTTATGCTAATGTTGTGTTTTCAGCCTTTCTTTTAATTTTTTAATCAACTTTTAGGTTTGTTAAGAAAATTTCAAAATTTCATTATATTTCATATTTCAACTTATGTTTTCAATGAAAAAAAAATATTTTGCTTAAATTTTATTTTTTAACTAATCATAAGTCGAAAGAATATTATAAATGATTAAAAGATAGTATAAATGATAAATAGGTAAGAAAGATATATTTTCATAGAATTTAGCACATTTTAATTTTATAGTATTTAATTCTAATCATTTGATTAGATTATGTCTCTTTTTATTTTGCACACACAATGAGTATGCTCGATACGCTAATTATTATTATTACCAAATTTATTTAGTAAAATGATATGTGCAAATAGATTAATATTTAGTTACTTTTTTACTAAAATTTGATTTGGTATAGTGATTTTATAATTATGCTTGCATTGTAAGGTCAAGGGTTCAAACATTTTTGGACACAATTAGTATTATTTGGCAAAATGATCTTATTATAGGACACCCATCACATATTATGAACAACTCGGAAGTATTTTTCTTAACATTCTTTGGTTTAAAAACTTGTACAAATATTTTGGTTTCAAGTTATTATTTGTGACAAATATTTACCTTTTCATAAGATCTTTTATCAAATTCAAAAGGAAAATACAATGATAATCATATTTGTTGACACTACAATTCTTTTTAGAAAATTAATTATGAAGAATAAATATATAAATTCAAAAGTAAAAAATCAAATTCATAACTAAGTTATTTGTTACAAAACGTGTTAATAGTAACAAATATTTTAGTGTTACCAAATGTTAAAAATGATACATGTTCGTATCTGTCACAAAAAATTAATAGTAACAAAAATTTAGTTCTTGGAATGAATTTTATCTTTTGTTACAATAGAAATATTTTTTGGTAACGAATAAATATCAAAAGAAACAAACTTTGTACTTCGTTACCAAAACACTGATATATGGTAACCAATAAATACTTTGGTTACCATAAACTAATATTTGTAACTAAATTTGGTTCCGTTATAATAGCTTTCATTATCTAAAGTTTGTTCTAGTGCGAGGAGCCCTCACCCACGACCCGAGCCGCAGAGTCTCCCACCTTTTGTAGTTTCCTCTTCTTTGTAGGATTCACGAGCAACCCTGGGTCAAAAAGAGGAGACTGGATAGGATGAGGAAGTGCAGACCCCAGACCCTCTTGTGCGATCTTACTCTGGGGGCTAGCCTCAGAATTATAGACCTCCACCATAGGGTTATGTTGCTTCAGAGGCTCAGCAACTATAAACCTCCACCATAGCTGAACTTCCATTTGAACCCCCACCCTCTTGAGATAACTTTGTCGCTATCATCTTACGAGCCAGCTGTAAGTTAGCAGTCATATCTACAAAATAGAAACAATGCATAAGGTTAGAAAGAGCAGACAAACCAATACACCAAATATTAAGGGAGATACCTTCCGGGGTGGGGATAGGCACATCGGCTTTGCTAAGGTCGCATAACTTTAGAAAACTCTCCGCTAGAAGGTCAGATATGTCAAAAACATAGGTAGACAACTCCTCTAGAAACTTAGGACCCTAGGTGGGCCCTAGGTTGCGATGTTTAGGTTTAGTAGAGTGCCACCGACGATGAACAACCCAAAGATTGTCAGGAGGAGCTCTGATATAGAAAAAGCGGTTCTTCCATTCTTTATCAGGGAGACTAGTGGGAAGATTATGAAGAAACTTATGGTGAGGTTGGAAATGGTAAAACCCCCAAAGCTGCAGATATAGAAAAAGGTTTGAGAAATTATTAAAATTAGGAGAGATATGAAGAATCCTAGTGACAACCACGAACCCTAACATCATACGACAAGCGTTGGGAACTAGCTGGGTTGGAGCTAAGCCAAACTGAGTAAGAATATCAACAATCTCATCTGACACTGGAAACCTAAGCCCAGCCTCTAGAGCTCCTACATGAAAGCACCTATAACCAGATGGAGGCAAATCCATGGTATCAGATTTTCGAGGAACCCTAATTCGCCAGGAGCTAGGAATGTGAAAGTTTTTTCATAAAAATGGGATGCCACTCTTTCAGAATAAACTTAAACTCATGCTCAAGATACAGAACCTAGGGGCGCGCATTGTAATAGTTCGAAGGAGTAGGAATAAGGGGGCTCAAAGGTCCACCCCCAAGGTTGTCACTATAACCCTCTTCCCTAGAGGCGAAACCATAAGGGCTCATGGGGGACTCGGTGTCAGAAGAGAGTTTTCACTAGAAGAGGCACAGGAAATACTAAGCATTTTGGCTTTAGAAAAAATAGAGGTACGTTTCTTACGACTTTCAAGATTTACGGGGTTTATGGACCTTATGAACCCCAGACCCACCACCACCAGACCTCCCCTCAGTTTAATCATCAACAACACGAGCTAAGTCTGGGTTGCTCAAATATCCTTCACTAGACACCCCCCCCCCCCCGATTGAAACATCTATGGCAACTCAAGATAAAAAGAGAAAAGAAGAAAGAAAGAGAAAATGAGGGATAAGAGGAAAGAGAGGCAACGAGGGGAACCTGTGGAAACGTAACAACAACAAAAGTAGAGGCAACACCGATTAGATCGCTGTCAATCGCTTTAAACACAACACACTAGGAAGAAGAAAGGAATGCTTAGGGAAGAGCACAGAAAGATGAGGAACGCGGGGAGGAAGAAGATGAACCTTGTAAACAAAGACTTTAGAGTTGGTAAAGTGAAAAAGGAAAGCACATGGCCAAGGAAGACCAACCGCCAAAATTTTGAAATCGGGGGAGTCAAAATCAAGTAAGTCAAAATCAATGGAGTCAAAATCAGGCGAGTCAACATCAGTTTTAAAGTCAAAATTAGGCCTGATCAAAACAAAAGAGATAGTTTGGCCTAATCTAGGAACCCGAGTTGTGCATAAAGGCAAGCCCATGCAGAATTAGGCCCATGAGGACTAAATCACGAGGCAAGAGAAAAACAAATAACAATGCTGTGAACTAAATACATAAAGTTCATTAAGTAAAGATTACATCTTTGCCTAATAAACTTGAGGGACTAATAATACGGGCTAAGCCCAAAAATAACACTATAATAATAACAAAAGCCCAATTATACAAGGCCCAACACATAGATCACAAATAAAAGCTTTAAAAAAAATATCATCAAGCCCACATCATACATATCAAATCTAAGCCCTTCATATATATTATGCAATATCACATCTTGAGATTGTGACAAGTGTCCAAGTATGGTAAACAATATAAATACTTAAACCCTTCTATTAATTTGGGGGCGGGGGGGGGGGGGAGGGGGACTTGCTATTCTGGAAGCAGACTTTCTTCTCCAAGAGGGTATCGCCATTCTTTTGCTTGTTCACCAAGAAATCGAGAACAATCTTGTGGGAGCTGGAAATCTATCCTACCAGCTTCAAAGGCAGAGGGTACGATCCTCTTGGTAGACTACTAAAGACAAGAAAATCAAGAAACACCTAATTTACCAACTCCTCCCTCGACCTTCCATGATTACGGTGACCTCCCCTTAGGCTATATAATCTCATGTGTACTGATATTCATGTTATTGTAGGCCCTAGCTGCTCTTCAATAGGGCCTGGAGCAATCACAGAACTTGGACCTTTCCGAGTCAACCCAAATGGGAAAACTCTATGGCAAACAAATCAAAATTAACATTTTTATGGATCAATTGTTGTCAAGTTATGTGCGAGGAAATTCTATGGATGTAGGGGGCAAGTGAAATGTTTGAAAACTTCCAAGGGAGGCTATTGTTATTTCGGGGCAACTGATAGCCAGAGTAATTTTTTTCCTTCAAATACAAGAAATAACGGCCATTAGACGTTCACCGTTAAAATTGGATGGAAAAATTTACGGAGTACTCAAATTGATACTTTTTCTAAGATATAGGACCAAATGCAGTACAAATCACTTGAATGGGACCAAAAATCAAAAAGTGTCCAACTTATGGAATCAAAAATGATAAAATCCCAAATGTATACCTTGTCCATATATTGGGATTACGTCTCTGATATGGTATATAAGACAGGAAATTGATGGGAGAAGAACTTTATGGGCTGAATGTGAACGATCTACAAAGATTAGAAAACCAACTGGAAACGAGCTTGTGCGGTGTCCGAACCAAGAAGGTATGAATTAATCCACTGTCTTAATTGATTTTAGCTTTATTATCCAATAATCTTCAAAGTCCTTTACAATTTTGTGATGAATATTAATGGATATATAGATATAGCAATTTTCTGAACTTTTGTCACGATGCATGCATGGTCTTTTGACTTCCACAGGAGAAGATGTTAACCGAAGAAATTCAACAGCTTAGCAGAAAGGTATTCAATTGTGAGAAAAATATCATATTTGGTACTACAAAAAATAGTGTTATGTTCAATTCTGATACCATAATTTGAGAATTTCTCAAATTTAGTTCCATAATTTTGTCTTTTTCTTTCGCATTAATATTGGTACATTTGACGTATTCCGGTTTTATTGTTAATGGAGAAACACGTGAAAATCACGTATATGAGATGTTAAGTTCGTCATTTGGGACGAAATCGTGGCACCAAAGTTGAAACAAAAACCTAACGTTCACTTGATTTTCACGTATCTTTTCCATTAATAATTTATCGGAAGTAGGTATGTGTAAGAAAAGAATAACATAAGCAGGCATCATTAAGGAGAAATTGGTTTAAAAAAAATTAGTCATTTAAATCCTCGTTTGGATTGATCTCAGGGAAATTTCATCCATCAAGAGAATATTGAGCTTTACAAGAAGGTAAAACTCATTGAACAAGAAAACATGGAATTGTACAGAAAGGTACAATTATGGTATTAATTAAGAGCACTACAGTATAGGGAAAAATGCAGATTATGTCCCATAAGTTGACTCGTTTCGGATTTTAATCCTTCCATTGTTTGGTTTTCGTCCTGTAAATTTTTTAAAATTGGCAAATTTTGTCTTATTTGCCGGAATTTTAATTTCTTGGTCCGACATTGGTGAGATGAACACAAAATTGCTCTGATGTACCGTTGGAAAATTGAGATTTGGCAAAAATATCATCAAATTTTCCTAAAAAAACATTGTAGAGGTGAAAATGGAAGGATTGAAGATCTAAACGTGTCCACTTACTGGATGAAAATTGCGTTTACCCCCTACTATACCCCCCCTCCCCCGACTATACACCCCCTCCCCCACCCTGTGTGGACTATTAATTATTTGTCTAGCCTTACTGGTTCTGAATCTATCTTGTATGCCTCAGGCTTCTGGGAAGAGTACGAGTGTAGCAAATGGAACTGGTTTTTCTCCTTACAGTTTGGATGGACCGGTTCGGCTTCAACTAAGCCCGCCTTCTTCAGAAAACCTGGAAACACCAGAAAAAGCAAAAGAATCGAGGTCAAATTAAATCTTTAATTTCATGACACCTAGATATGTACATTCTTCTAACAAATTTAGCTTATTTAGTATCAATTACGCAGCGATCATTTCATCTAATGGTATCTTAAATTATATTTGTACAGGTAAACGTGAAAGTGCAGTCAACTTTGTAAGCAACTAATACGGAAATATCATTTTTCGTCCCATAAGTTAGGCGTAGTTCAATTTTTGTACCAGGGTTTGCATTTGTCTTAAAATCCATTCTGCAAGTTTATTTTTTTCTTAATCTTGGCACATCAGTAAACTCTCGTTAAGTTTTTAATGGAGAAATTTTGCGTGGACCCTTCCAGCATTTCTCCTTTAAAAATTAACGAAAGATTACATACCTGATGAACCAACATTAAGAAAAAATGAAACTTGTGGTTTAAAATTTGAGACAAATTCAAGCGTAGGTATCAGAATTAAACAAGGTTTAACTTGTGGCATGAAAAATGATACTTTTCCGCAACTAATTAACGGTATCCAAGTCGGAGAGCATGGATCGATATCATGGACCTGCACATAGAGGAGTTTCAGGAGTTGACTGAAATATTTGTATGCAAATCGGGCGCCCTTTGTTCCACGGTATATATATGCAACAATTCCCATAAATTGATAAAAAGTGGCTTCATATCATTGTCCCTAAAGAGGAAACGTTAAGCCTCTCAAATATGTATGGTGCAAAACCTCAATATTATATATACATATATATGGACTTCATTTTAAACATCTAGTATTGTCAAATGCAATTGTAAAACAACATATTTATATACCTTGAACTGAACGGGTCATAGAAATTTAATTGACCTTTTAAAAATGCATGTTTAAGAATGTTCTGATCATGAGCTGGACTGTTAGATACAAAATAGCCCTCGGTTTGGCATCAGCTTTGCTATATTTACACGAGGAGTGGGAACAGTGTGTGGTGCACAGGGATATCAAGTCTAGCAATGTGATGCTTGATTCGAATTTCAATGTGAAGCTTGGCGATTTTGGCCTGGCCCGGTTGATGGACCATGAGCTCAGGCCTCAGACGACGGGCCTGTCTGGGACTCTGGGATATATGGCGCCTGAATACGTGAAGCCCAGGCCGGGCCAGCAAGGAGTCGGATGTTTATAGCTTTGGGGTTGTGGCTTTAGAGATTGCTACTGGGAGAAAAGCAAATGATCAACGGGATAGTGAATCTTTGAAGGGTTTGGTGGAGTGGGTGTGGGATTTTTATGGAAATGGGCAGCTTATCTCTGGTGTGGACGAGAGATTACAAATGGATTTTGAGGCCAAGCAAGTGGAGTGTTTGATGATAGTCGGGCTTTGGTGTGCTCATCCTGACAGGAATTTGAGGCCATCAACACGGCAAGCTAGCCATGTACTCAATTTTGAAGCTGAGCTGCCTCAGCTGCCAACAAAAATGCCGGTGGCTATGTATTATGCACCGGGTAGCTCGTCTGTTAGCTCCGGAGGGGCTTCGATTGCTTCATCAAGTATCAATGTGGGTCGATAAAAGATGCCCCGTTTGATTAATTTCGGAATGTAGACATTGTTTAGAATATGTTTAAATTCCATTCAATAATACAACCTTCTTCGTAAGTGCTTGTCACCTTGTCCTTGACAAAGTTTTAGTGAAGACAAAGACATTGTTGGACTTAGATCATGTTTTAGTATAAATATTCTACAAATATCTTTCGACGTGAGCCTCTGCTTTAGGAAAGTATTATCAGAATGCTTATTCTTTTTTCCATAACAGTAGTAGTACATCAACTTTGCTTAAGGTCCTTTTTGGAACGATAACGGTGTTTAGTTAGATAGATTCTTGAGACTTAAAGATTTTTGGAGCCACGCACGCCATCGGCTTCCCTTTCTCGTGTCAAATACGTGCGCCCTCATTTCTGTCATGTGTGGCTTGCTCCGGTTCTTGCACAGGACAAAGTTCCTCACTCCATACGATCCTATATATCGCCTCACATGGTTTAAGGGCTGCAAGAAAATCTTGAGAAACATTAGTATACTTGCAAAGGGAACTCTCAAGATTATGAAAATTCCTAGAATTGATCCTTGTCAAGTTTCTGTAAGAAGCTAAACTCCATGTGACTTGAGATTGTTGATAAAATATGATCAATTACATCGTCCTTCCTTATAATTTCATATAATTACACGAACCTACTTTCTTCATTTCAAAATTACAAATATCCCTTTTAACCTTGGACATGTGAAACAAACTGACAAATGTATCACAAAACATGGGATAGCATCATCTTATATATGCAGAATCATTTGAGAAGTTTGATAAAAGTTAAATGACAGCATCATTGAATATATAATTTTATTGTAATATTATTTTTTATACTTAGAAATCAATCTGAACTGTTCATTTTTTAAATCAAGATCTAATAGCTCATAATGATAAGGGTATAACTGACATTTCATTGAAAATTTAACGCCGTCAACCTTAACTTAACGACTGGGGCGATTATGCATGATTTTAGGAAAGGGGCATTTTGTATATTTTTAAACCACGAGGGGGTTTTCAGTTCTATTTCGAAACCACAGGGGGGTTATATAAAATTTTCCCAATAAAAAAAGATAGTGTATTATTAATTATAATGGTTTATATACCACACTCTATTTAAATTCCTTTACTACAATTATATACATAAGTTTATTAATTTAATAAAAAGTATTATTAAAGTTTGGATTGAGATGTTTGACGGATCTAATCGATTTACTCCATATCTTATTTACTTATTTTGAATTACGGATATTCATAATCGAATTAGATCTATGGTCTTAAGCGGTCGAATATATTAAAACTCAAATCGGATTTAGATTAAAATCGGCTCCATTGACATCCCTAGTGAAAATCGTATCATAATAGATCTTTGTAGTACATGTATCTGAATTAATTGTTTGTTGGTCAAAAATTAGGTGCTTCATAAGGGCGAGCATATTTTTTTAAAAATTGTCTGAACTGCCTACATCATACTGTTTTTGCTCATTTTTTGCAAAAAACGCGGTATGACAATTAAGTTTAAAATTGCATCGTACAATCGGTTCGATTCTAATTTTCTCCTCAAACTGTATTAGATAAATTTATCCATCTTTTAACTTAAACTCTTCAATGTATTAGATAAATTTACTAATCACATTTTAAATTGTTTCAAATTTTATTAGTTATTGCTTTAATCATTTGATACTTTAAATGCGTCTAACCATACATTATTAAATTATACATAGGACTAAAATTTTAGTATATTATATTAGCTAAAATTTTAAGAAGTTGCATAGCTAAATCAATGTTATTGTTTGAGTTTGATTTAAATATGCAAAGTCGTATTATATCTTTTAATTTTATGGACTATATACGTTTAGTTTTTATATATTTTATTTGTAATTTTTTCCATGCATTGGATTTTTAATATTAATTTAAATATTTTACTGATATTAAAAGATGATATATATATATATATATATGTTTTTATTTTTGTCTAATTATTTCTTTTTCCTGTTTAAATTGCCAAATTACACCGAATCGAACAGAACGGCTTTACAATGCACTTTCAATTTAAATTTTGAAAATCGAATTTCAAAGATATTTTAGAAAAAATCACATATGACAATTCGGTTTTAAACATATCCAAAAAAAAATCGAAACCAAACCGCGATCACTCCTAGTAGTTTAGACCAGAAAAATAAAAAATTCAAATTGAATTAATTAATAATAACTATACATTCGTAATAATTACAATTTTTAATATATCAACAGAATAATTATTAATCGGATACTGCCTTTCGGCTCGATTGAACCTAATTATGTCCCTTTGGCCTTCAAGTGTTATGTTTAGTTTTCTTTAATAAGAATTTAATATTTCGACCATTTTTTTTACAAGACAAATTAGCAAGATCAATTTTTAAAAAAAAAATAATAATTTCGTCCATTTTTTAAAATGAAATTATTTTTCTTTAATCCCATTTATCTTTAAAATTAATCAATCAAACTAGCAAGCTTAATACAAGACAAATATATTAATCTATCTAAAATAGAATAAGATAGCTCACTTGGCCAAGTGGTTAAATGCCCTTTGGTCAACCTGTGTTTAAATCCTATGGCATGCAATTCAATTATTTTTTTGAGGGTGAATTATAAAAAAACCATTTTACCCTTAAAAAAGTCATGTGCGGCGCACGTGAAGGCATCACGGTGGAATATTTGGCCGGAGATGGGTACTAATACCAAATCGCAAACTTAAGATGACAAACGGTAAAAAAAAAAAAAAATTAGACGACAAAGTCCAAAAACCCGAAAAATTTGAAGAGGAAAATTTTTTTATGAGAAAAATTTATTACACCACTACGCCAAATGCGAAGGCGCTCCGCAAAATTATGAGTTTAATCCTTTGTTTTATCTAATTTGGATAGTTAAAGAGGAAAAGATTTGATTTGATTTTGCTTGAATTATTCAGTTTGACTGTATTTCACGTGTTGGGTACGTCCCAGACAAGATTGGGGATTTGTGAATTTTCCTTTGCAGTTTGAAAAAAGGAATAAAAATCAGAAAAGCCTTGTAGACATTGAGAAAAAAAAAGAATAAATTTGTCCGTTTAGCTTCTAAGCCTTGTATTTTTGTGTTAAAAGTTAGGGAATGTCAATGGATCAAATTCGGAGTGAATATGAAAACTCCAAATCTGAATCTGTTAAGTTTTTTTCAATATTCGAATCTAACCCAAATCCTATAAGATTTATATTGATTATTACTAAGTTCAAATTTGATAAAAAATTTGAAACCCGAAAAAAAAAAATCTCAGATCCGACAATTTATTAAAAAATTGAAACTTTAAAATCAAGTAACCTGATAAAAAAATTATTTTTTGTGCAAAAAAGAAATAATAATTAAGTTGAAAATTATTTTAGAGTATGTATAAAAACTATATAGTATTTGTTAAGAATTACTTTAAAAAATAAAAAAGATAGTGTATTATTAATTATAATGGTTTATATACCGCATTCTATTTAAATTCCTTTACTACAATTATATACACACGTTTATTAATTTAATAAAAAGTATTATTAAAGTTTGGATTTGGATGTTTGATGGATCGAATCGATTTACTCCATATCTTATTTATTTATTTTGAATTACAGATATTCATAATCAAATTCGATCTATGGTCTTAAGCCGTCAAATATACTAAAACTCAAATCGGATTTAGATTAAAATATGCTCCATTGACATCTCTAGTGAAAATCGTATTATAGAACATCCTTGCTCTTGGTGTCTTGCGGGGCCAAGTTAAGAAGCCTGCTTGTACTATGTTCGGATATTCTGCCATTGGGCTCGATTGGACCTTATTATATCCCTTTCGGCCTTCAAGTGTTATGTTTACTTTTCTTTAATAAGAATTAATATATATATATATATATATTTATCTTAAATACCCTATTTTAATTTATTGACCGATTAATCTAGATCGAATATTGTAGGACGCATTATGAGGGGTATCCTCCCAACCTTGTAGCTCTATTCACAACTCTAGGATTCGAATTATGAATATTGCTTCAAGGAACTAGCATTTTATCCCGCTAGACCAACTAATAATTGGTATAAAAAATTAATATTTATTAAAACTAAATTCAACTTAACTCGACTCGATCCACCCATATACTACTCCTAATCTCTATTTTTTAGACCTTGATCTTCAATGAATCGTAATTTTGACACATATTCTAAAATATTTTTAACTTTATTTAATTTTTTTATTGATTATTTGATTTTAAAACTTCATTTTTTTAAAAGTTGTTATGAGGTCAGAGTTTCGTTATCGGATTTCAGATTTTTATTGGATTCCGATTTTGTAAAAATAAATATATAAATCCTAGAGGATTCGGGGCAAATTTAAACATTGTCAAAACTAATCGGATTCAATTTTGAAGTTTTCAGATTTAATCCAAATCGGATCCATTGAAAACCGTACTCTCATGACATGATTAAGAATGGACGTATTTAAGAATGTTTTTTCGTACACATTTTCGCTTTCGAAAACACATTTCATAATTAAAAAATAAAATAAAAAAAAGAAAGGAAAAAACACTTCAATTTTGATCCGTTAAATTAAAATTTTTAACTCTATTCGAAGAGCATGGGGGTGTGGATAATTATGAAAAGAAACATACCTCCCCCGGTTCCATGAAAGGGCATATCTTTACCTCATTCAGGTCATGTGCTTTGCCACTTATTTTACCGTCAAAACACACTTAAAAAAACAACTCAAATTTTTAATTGAACGGTTTAATGAGTCAGAAAGGTGTGAAATTAAAGCTCTCCAAGTTGATTTTTAAAACCTTTTTTGAAATCAATCTACAACAATCAGTCAATCACATTAATTATCTACTACAACTATGACATCGTGCTACAATCAATCATCACCACCAAATATTAATAAGTATAAATTACTATATATATAATAAAAAAAATTAATATCAAATTAGAATAATACGCGCGTGCATTTATGGACCGGTAACCAAGTTGATCCTATATATACACTACAAGAAACCGCGCTATTTTCGGCGGACGTTTTCGACGAATTTAAAAATAAAAATTTTAAAAATATTTTTTGACATTTTCGGGGGAATTTCGGAGGAAATTCCGCCGAAAATTAAAAAAAATAATAATTTTTTATTTTCGGCGGAATGTTCGCCGAAATTCCGCCGAAAATTAACGTTTATTTCTTCAAAAATTTCCCTTCCCCCTTATTTTTCATCTTCTTCCCCCCCCCCCCCCCCGTACCCGTCGCCCTTCCTCCCCCCGCCGCCGGCCCCCACCCCGTCGCCGCCATCCCCGCCCTCCATTCCCCCTCCCCCCCCCCACCAAGCTCGCGCCCGCCCTCCCTCCCACCGCCACTGCTCCCCTCCCGCCGGCCCCCAGCCCGCCGCCAGCCCTTCCCTGCCCTCCCCTCCCCCTCCCCCTCCCCTCCTCCTCCCGCCGCCCTCCTCCTCCCCGTCCCCTCTCCCCCTACCCAACCCTCCCCCTCCTCGGCCCCTACTCCTCCAGCCCCCTGCCCCCATCCCAGCCCCCCTCCTCCCAGCCCCCTGCCCCCCTCCACGCCCGCCGTTTCGTTAAATAATTTTTGTAAGTTTTCAGATTTGTGTATTGTTTTGGCAAAAATTAAATTTAAATGTGTTATGTTATATTGTGTTTGATTATTTTGTAATATTTATAAGTTAGGTGTTTGATATTTTTGTAATTTTTAAATTTGTATTTGTTGTAGGTAATTCATTCCATTGAATCTTGGATTTAAGGCGAAGACAAAGGTAAGTACGGCTAACCTTGAAGTATATATATGTATATATATACATAATTAGATAGGTTATAGATAGTAGGTTAGTCCGTGATGTTGGGATGGAGAACGGGAATTGGGGAGAAGGGGAGGAGCCTTCCCATTGCTTGCTGTTGGTTTTTCTGTGCGTGTGTGATGTGGAGAAATAAGGGGATGGTACATATTTGATGTATATATATATATATATGTAAATAATATATTTTGGACTTTTTATGTGTATTGATTTTCAGTATATACTTGATGCGTGCTGTGTTTGTGGAATGACGTGATTATTTGTTGAATATGAAATGTGTATTCGATGTTGGTTGTACGAATCGATCCATAATTCTAAATTGACCATGTTATTTAAGAAAAGAAAATGGTTATTCGATTATTTTTTTTAATAAAATGATTAAAAACACTAAACTTATAAAATTAATACGCGCGTGTAGATGGATATTCCGGAACACAGAACGTGGATGTATACAATGACTTATCCTAGTCGAGGAGGGCTTTTACCAGCTTATTATGAGGGCATTGTAAACTTTATAGAACACAGCAAGAATTGTCCAGATTATATTAAGTATGGCAAAATTCGGTGTCCTTATAAGAAGTGTGAGAGAAAATGTCTTCTGTTAACATTGGATGATGTCGCAGTACATTTGTTATCGAATGGGTTTAAATCAAATTATTGGTACTGGACTGATCATAGTGAGGTCCAACCCGAATGGTTTTAAAAAAATCGAGTCGAGAGGGATCCTCCTCCCCGATGCCTACTGGAGATTTGGTGTGGAATGATGTTCAGTGGTTGGCGAAAATAATAGAACAACCATTTATGGAGAAATCGGCTGGCTACGGCGTTGAACATAACTGGATAAAAAATAGTATTTTTTGGGATTTACCTTACTGGAAGCGTCTATTGATACGATATAATTTAGATGTAATGCATATTGAGAAAAATGTGTTTGACAATATTTTTAATACTGTAATGGATATACAAGGTAAGACTAAAGATAATGCAAATGCAAGGCTGGATATGCAAGATATGTGTAGGTGACCTGAGCTACAATTGGTCTTAAAGACTAATGGACAATGGGAAAAACCTAAGGCAAAGTACACCTTTACTCTTGAACAAAAATGGCTGATTTGTGAGTGGATCAAAAAACTTCGAATGCCGGATGGTTATTCTTCCAACTTGAGTCGCTGTGTTGACTCATATCAAGCGAAATTGCATTGCATGAAAAGTCACGACTGTCACATTTTTATGGAACAATTGTTGCCCATTGCCTTTAAAGAGCTACCCGATGAAGTCTGGAAACCACTTGCTGAACTAAGTAAGTTTTTTAGAGACTTATGTTCTACCACATTAAGGCATGCCGATTTGGACAAGATGGAAGAAAATATTTCAGTGATTATATGTAAATTGGAACGCAGTTTTTCCACCTGCATTTTTCGATGTGATGGAGCATTTGCCAATTCATTTGATCGACGAAGCAAGAAATGGAGGTCCGGTCCAATTTCGTTGGATGTACCCATTCAAGAGTTAATTGAATAACGTCAATAAATTTCATTGCGTTTTTTGTAATTATAAGTTAATGAAAACTCCCGAAAATTAATGTTATTTTTTACTCTCAAACAAGTATCTAGGCAAAATTAAAAAAACAGTCAAGCAAAAAGCCCAAGTCGAGGGTTCTATATGTGAGGCATATTTGCGGCGTGAAACAACTCATTTTTGTTCGTTCTACTCTAAATCACACGTTCGAACATTAAGAAATAGAGTCGGAAGGAACAACGACGGTGGGGTGGATGAATCTATTCTACCTACATTGTCAATTTTTAATCAAGTCGGTCGTTTACAAGGGAAATGTGTAGAACGATATTTCGAACATGATGCAGAATACAGAGCTTGCGAGACACCACATTCTTTTAAATTGCGAAGACGTTAAACCTTACATTAAGTAAGTATGAAAAATATGTGTTTTGTAAGGAAGTATGTTTTAACCTTCTGTAACTAACTACATAAACAATTGCAGTTATTTTTTATCATACTTCCGAATTGGTGATGCTGAAGCTAGTGACCGTCTTGAATTGGAATTTGATGAGTGGTTTAAGTCATACGTAAGTACACAAATTCACATATTTTTGTTAATTATGAAGTTTAACCTACGATTAAACATTGCAAATGATTATTTATCGTACAGGTCCATAATCCAGGAAACGGGATTACGAATCTTTTCTTAAATCAATTGGCATGGGATCCTAATAAGAAAATGAAAACATATCATACATACTTTGTCAATGGTTTCAAGTTTCACACTTCATCGTGGTGTCAAGGAAAAAAGACGATGAATTGCGGGGTTTGGGTGAAAGGCAGTTATGAGGATGCTGCCGTTGAGGATGACTGCTACGGAATTTTGAATGAAATAGTAGAGTTGGAATACACTGGTGAGTCAATAAAAAGGGTTATCTTATTCAAATGTGAGTAGTTCGATCCCACACCTCGAAAAGGAACTCGTATAGTATATTCAGAATGCCAAAATTGTTGAAGTAAAACAATCAGGTAGGTACAAAAAATACTATTCTTTCATAATCGCACAACAAGCCCGACAGGTATACTTTGTTAAGTATCCCGGAAAAATTAAAGAGAAAATGCGATGGCTTGCTGTCATTAAAAGTAAAGCGATAGGCCGCGTTGATGTTGAACACGCGTTGGAAGTCGCTTACCAAAATGACGATGGCGCAAATGTGCAAAACATCACTACTGATGACGTTGTAGGCTCAATGTGTGATCAAAATATGACATTAATTCCGGTTGATGAAGGGGAGCTTAATCAGGTTATACATACTGACGAAGAAGATGACGATACTGAAGAGGTTGATAGTGATGAATCTGAAGCCAGTGATGCTTAAATTATGTTGCATGGTAAAATAAAAAGTTATATATATTTCATTAATATATGTGCGTGACTAATTTCATTGTGACTGAAGCAAGTTAAAATACGTTATTGACCTTAATTGGTTATATGCGTCATTTATTTATATCGGCATAAAATTGTATTTTACCTTCTTTGATACGAAAAATTTATACTTTTTTATTTTTGTATAACTTCCGTTGGATATAGATGCGGCGTGGGAAAAATAATATTTCATATGTTAGATCAACTGATAGGCCGACATCTAATCCGAGTTCTTCTTCATCCCATCGAGGCACCTCCCCAGCATCCCTTTCGGGCTCTTCCCCTTCTTACCATTCCACTCGCATAGGCCATAGTCCACCGCCAGACATTCCGATGCAGTTTAGGCCAACTCCTTCAATACCTAGTGGGCATAGTCCTCCTGTTACATCGCATATTCCTAGCCCGCCGCTACCACAGCAGCAACCACAGCCTGAAGATGACGTGTTTACTCAGGCCGAGATCGAAGGAATTCAGGACATGTATGCGATGCCTACACCTCCACCTGCACCAAATAGTAAGATTACGGTGACACCAGTTGGACCGAATCGGTTAGTTAATTTTAAAATTTACATATGTAGTACAACAAATAGAAATGATAATAAGTCGTACATGTTTAACAATAAATTTTGAACTCCCATGTAGTTTTTATCCTGGCAAAAGCGGTGGTGTGCACATTGGGAGTGTCATAAAGAGCCAGATGGATAGACCATACTTCAGTTATGGCAAGGTTCCTGAAAATGTTTGGTTGCGATGGTTCAGGTGAATGCCAGGTAATTTAATTAATATTGTATAAGCATTAGTTTTGAAGGATGCGTATATTTCATGTATATTTGAGTATTTCATTAATTTTTAACATATGTGAGTGATAAAGTATTACTTGTTTTTGTTAGAAATATGTTTATTTTAGGCTGGAGGAGATGGGGCATATGAAGATAACTTTTGACAATCGTGCGGCCAAAAAAATGGTTGACATGTATCGCAATATTCAAAAAATGATTGCGATTGGGGAAGGTCGACCACTGTGGCTCCCCGAACCAATATTTCAAGAGCTCACCGCGTATTGGGGCACACCTAAATGGAAAAAGAAGAGTGAGTAGAACATGGTAATAAGAACGTTGGTGGAGGTTCGTTGTATGGCGGTGGGGCCAAGTCGATATATGAGCGTCGGATGGACTTGGTAGATACCTTTTCATATTAGTTATTTAACGTATAATAAAAGAGTTTATTTTTTCTTTTAATTTGATCTTCTTCTTAGTAGGAGGGGAAGTTAAAGAGGCCTGCTCTCAAAAGTGAGGTCCTTCAAGATTGTTACACGAGGAAAAAAGATAAGGGGCCAGATAAAAAAGCAGGCACATGGGTTCACCTGGCGCCACAACAAGTTCATGTAAGTTAGATTTGTTTAACTGTAATTAATTTTTTGGATTAAATTGCTAACATTAACCAATTACAATTGCAGGATAATTTTTAAAATTTGGTTTAGAATCGTTCGGATATGCAGGACGCTGACTTATCTGATCCCTCAACTCAAGAAAGCATGAACGAGTTGTTTGATCAGGCTACTGGGGAGCCTACCAAGAAGGGTCGAAAGTACGGGCAAAATTATCAAACAACATCGACACCTCATCACTATAGTTTTTCTTCGCCCGGTAGTTCGTCGAGCCACTCCGACCCCGCGGTGTTGCGGTTAGAGAATCGGGTCGATCACCTTACCCAACAGAACTCACAAATCATGGAAATGATGCATCAGGTGATATCGATGATTTCGCAGAACAAAGCAAGCGGCTCACAGCAATCGACTTATGCCCCTCCGCCGGCTCAGCATGTCACAGATGATGAAGACGAGTCTGATGACGAAGACTATGATTAGTATATACTTGGCTACAAAATAATTTCGTAATTTATGTATTTTTAAAAATATTCAACTGATTATGTTTTTTTATGTATTTGGATAAATTTTATGTGGTTTATGAATCTATATGTAGGTTTTAATATATTTGATATGTTATTTACTTGTAAAAATCAAATTATGTTATTATTGTAATATTTCAAATATATTTTTTACAATTATGCTTATAAAAATGAAGAAAAATATAATTAATTTGAATATGTGTAACAAAATATAATTTTAGGGACGAGATAATATTTTATTTCGAAAATAATATTCATTAATAATTTTGGGGCAAAAATAATTTTTTTTTAATTAATTAATTTCGGCGGAATTTTGGCCGAAATTCCGCCGAAAATAAATAATTTTTTTTTGAAATATTATTTATTTTCGGCGGAATTTCGGCCGAAATTCCGCCCGAAAATAATTATTTTTTTTTAGAAATATTATTTATTTTCGGCAGAATTTCCGCCGAAATTCCGCCGAAAATAATTATTATTTATTTTTTTTAATCTCTAAATATTTCCGCCAAAAATTAAATACCGACGAAGGTTTTTTCGGCAGACGCAATCTGCCGAGAATCCGCCTGAAATTCCACCGAAAATATTATTTTTGGCCGAAAATCCGCCGAAAATCTGGCCGAAAAACCAGTATTTTCCTATAGTGAGAATATCTTTCTCTTGATATTTGGTCATCTATCATTTCCTGATGATTGACATCTGTCTATGCTAAACAAGTTCCCTCTAATATTTTTAGCTCTCATCCCCTTGATTTTAGAGCTCTCCTTAATCCAACGGACCCCTGTCGTTAATATACTAAATGTAATTAAGAAAGATTCTTATTGGTTAACCAAATTATGTTCACGTGGGTTCAGCCAATAGAAATCCATCTTTGCAGACAGTTAGCATTGCTATTATGGTAGTTTCAGAGCGTGGATCAAGTGTAATTACTTGGGGTTTGCAAAATAAATTGATCAAGTTGGCGAATAGTTTTATATATGTGGGAATGGTTTAGAATAAAAAAATCTCTAAACATAAGATAATGGATTCTCTTTTATAATGATAATGAGTAAAATTAAAATCATAATCTTAGTTAAAATAGGATAACTTTCAAATTAAAGACTACTGATCATAACATAATATATAAAAGTTCATTCTGTGATTCTATCTTTCTATAGCTTTTTGGTGGATTACAACCAGACTTCGAGATTTTATTTAATCATAAATAATTTCCTCTTACTTTATAAATTATCAAATTCCCCCAAGTATGTGTCCATCTATTGCGATATGAACCTTCCATCAACTCTAATTAGGTTTTTTCTAACCGACTAAGTTTAAACAAATATGTAGTCTAACAGGGGGGGGGGGGGGGGGGGCGCCCTTCGACCAACTTTTTTAGACTATATTGCCCTGTGAGTTTGAATGTAAATTTTTTATATATTGATCGAGTAAATGTAAGATGTTGAGTATTTTTTTTATATTTAAAAATTTGAATAAAAGAACTTGACAAGTAATAAGATATATATTGTATTTAATAATTTTAATATTTTACAATCATAAATTGAAATAAAGAGAGGTTTTGTTTTATTATTGACCTAATTTATGAGAATTATTTTCAGTGGTGTTTGTTCCTGGATTCGAGCAAAGGAGCTTCCAATATGACGAGGAGAACGGGTTGTTGAATATGTCCTTGAGTTGTAAGGTTAGAACACATGTGAGTCGAGCCGAAAGTGTCTCTGACGAATATCCTCCGACGCTCAAATTAGTGAGAATTCAAGCAAAGAATTGGGTGATAAGGTAATGTGCTATAAAAGATTTAAGTACAAAAGATAGAGTACATACCCTCATGAACAGTGAAAATTTTCTATTTATAGTAGTTGGCTTGGAGTAGATAGAGTTAGGGCTGAGGTGGCCCTTTTTCGGTATTTTGTACAAGGAATATTCCTACTGCTGCATAGTAGTAGTAGAGCCTTCAAGCACAACAGTCTGTCCGAGACTATTGCAATGAGCAACTATCTCGAGGAGGGAGTAGGGGACCACCTCGAGGAGGAGTGAAGAAGTCCTACCCAAATGAGGATAGTTGCCCATCGGATATGCCCTTTGATCAGGCGAGTAGCTTGAGTGTGGTGGCGGAGTCCAAAGAGGGATCTTCTTCCTCGAAATCGAACTCAGTTGGTAACACGTGGCATCATTTGGTGGGGTCCATGTATCGGAGCAACTACCACGTGATCGGTACAGGTTGGGCCATGTCAAGAGGCAAACGACCACGTCACCCTCCACGTTATATAATTATTTTTATGTACAAGAGTATCACATATATTTTTTTAAGTAACTATTTCTATCATATATATTTTTATATATGAAATATAGATGTATATTATATAAATTTACATAAAATAAAATAAAAATATATATATATATATATATAAATTACTAACGGGGAGGGTTCGGGCCAGGTTCGTGTTTTAAAATGAAGCCTCGGGGAGGGTTTTCCAAATGCTTACAAATTGCTTCCAAATATACATGTGGAGACAGTTTAAAATAAATGTTGTTTTTTTTTTTTTTTTCCTTCTCGTAACCACAACTATACAAGTGTTTTCCATACGCATTGAATTATCTTTTAATAATTTTTACTGACAAGTAAAGTAGCTATGAAATATCATCTTTTGTTGTAGAGAAAGTTGTCTTATATTTAAAATAACATAACTTTCAAAGACAACTCATAATATAAGATACACAAGCTATTCTTATTATTTTATCTTTTATCCAAAGTTTTATATTGATTCAGAACATATAACTATTTTCTTGAATCGAGGAGTACTGAATATCAAAATTTGTGTTAATTTAGGGTCACATTCATTCATTATCTCATTAATTAAGTAATACATCATACATATACATGAAATGAATTAGAAGTAGATTAATTTTTCGGTTTGTTTTAGCATAAAAACTGCAGAGTGATCACATGATTGTAATTTAGCAGTACGGATTGGTCATTAATTTGGTGAAGCTCGAGGTGAAGGCGTGCCAAGATTAAATTATTTTAACATTATATATCTGTATACAAATATATATATATATATGCTACAAAAAGAAATATAAAGAAAATGTACGGACTTTATAACTCTGAACTTTTCATGAAAATGCCCAAAAAACTCTTAATCAGTACCTGTCCAAAACTTTCATCGTCAGTTTAAGGTTTTAAAAGTTTCTTTAATGGGAAAAATTTTATTTCCCCATATAGATATATTAAGGACAAAAAGGTCCCGATTCCCCACGTGTCAATGTCTTATAAGGCGACGGCGCCTTCAGAACTACCCTATTCATAATTTTGACAGATTAGTCCTCGAGTTCTTAAATAATTGTAGTTTTGAACATGCTTTTTAATTGGATTCCAATTCCTCATAATAAACAATTAAAAGAGCTTGACTTTGATATATATGAAGGTGCTCTATATCATCTCAAGATTTCTTTCAGCCTATCAAGTTTGCAGACTTCATTTTTAAGCTCAAAAAAGGTAACCCCCTTCAATTTTCTCTCTCTTGTAAAAAATTGTGCAAGATTCAATTAGCTAGCTAGCCTAAGTATTTGAATTATTGTATGACTTGTAATTCTGGATTTTACTCATTTTTGGAGAAACCCTAGAATTAGTCTTGAACAGGAAAAAGATGGGGAGGGGGAAGATTGCGATAAAAAGAATCGACAACACGACGAACCGGCAAGTGACCTTCTCTAAGAGGAGGAGTGGGCTTTTGAAGAAGGCGAAGGAGCTCGCGATTCTCTGCGACGCCGAAGTTGGTTTAATCATATTTTCCAGCACTGGCAAGCTCTATGAATTTTCCAGCACCAGGTTTCAACTCAAAAATTGACTCCATCAATTTCATGTGTGTGTCTCTGTGTGTGTACATATTATATATGTTTAATAATTGTGGGATCTTGTCTAGTTGTGTTTTCTATTGACATGACATTTTAAAGGGGTTAACTAGCTGGAACTAGCTAATGCTGTCCCAGGATTAATGCTCAGGGACTAGTGCCATTTGCATGGCATAAAATTAAGAAACAAGAATTGCATCAAGATAAATTAATGCGCTTTTTTGGTAATAACATGTGTTGCTAGCCTTACATCCCCTAGATTTTTGGCAATCCGATTCTCTGGTATAAAACAATATTTCATCTTTTTTTTCCATTCATTAATATATGCCTCGTGTATTGTTAAGCA
Organism: Petrea volubilis; assembly: GCA_026212405.1. Taxonomy (NCBI): domain Eukaryota; kingdom Viridiplantae; phylum Streptophyta; class Magnoliopsida; order Lamiales; family Verbenaceae; genus Petrea; species Petrea volubilis. The sequence continues at coordinate 4,746,308 of CM047877.1, read as the reverse complement.
GCTAAATAAAGAAAGAGAAAAACTTATAATGTAGAAAAAATATTGAGATTGTTTTTCATCATCTTAGCCACTTACCAATACACATGACGTGTATTGATGCATACTATAAAAATATTTGATAAAATAATTTCATTCAATATTAAAATAAATCAATACAAAACTTCATGAAATGCAAATAAACAATTAAGGGTAGAAGATATACTTTTATAGAGGGAAGAAGAAGATGATAACTAACATAATTATAGTTTTTCATTCAAATTGACTTTTCATTTATTTAAACGATTTAACAATCTCTTATCTTTAAATATCTAAAAGTTTTTATGTGTTTAACAATTAAAAAAAATTCGTATTCTCTTTTTCATAATTTTTTCTATATTATATTATTAATGATTAATTATAATCCATCAAAATATTATGATTTATAATTTATACATAATATATTTTCTCTAAACGAGAGGGAAAATGAGAAAAAAAAGATTTAAAAAAATAATTTGAGTTGGGTTGTGTTGGGTTGAATCGGTTAACCCATAAAAGATTCGGGTTGTCTGGGTAACCCACAAGTCAACCCAACTCAACCCAACTCATATTTTTTAGGTTGCATTCGGGTTCGATCCATTTTCAACCAAACTCATAAACTCTCAATCATATCCCGTTATGTTCCTATTGGATCAGAAATTACCATCCCTATATAATAGCATTGAACAAAAATATTATAATTAATTAGAAGTATAAATTATAAGAAGTATATTGGCACTTCATACTCCTTACATTTTATATGTAGTCTCCTCTCAAGTGCATGACCATTCATTTCTTGAACTTCAGTTTCATGAATGAGTTTTGGTGAGGTTGAAACGTGCATTAATATATGATACTACAGTCGAAAGCACATCATCTAGCAATTTATATTGTTAAAAATGGCAACAAAAAAAAAAAGATCTTATGAACTTGATAGGGGCAGACTCCTTCCTGCAGGTGCTTGTTTAGGTTGTTAGTTTGCACGTGTTTTATTTTTCGAGGCAAGCAAAGCAAGAAATAATAGAAGGGAAAAAAGGGAAAAAAAGAAGAAAAATTTGATAAAATATGGAGAAATTGGCACATTACACCCTCTACACACACTTGATTGGCAATATGCACCCTAAAATTAAAATTTTGACATATTACACTCTTGAAAATATATTAGTTTGACAGTTTGCACCCTCCATCCATTCTCATTAAAAGTTTCAACTGAAAATAATATTCTGACCAAAATTAAGAAATCTCAAGAATTTATAAGTTAATTTGTAAACCAAAAATAATCTGATAAATTCAAAATCTGGCTTGAATATTACCAATAATTTATCATAAATTCAATACTATCATTAGCAAAATGTTGAATCAAATTGGCATGGCCATATCTGCTACCACTTTAAAATCACCCTATAGCCTCAAGAAACAAGGTTATCATTGAATGACAAAAATGCAAGCTTGTGTGTGATAGCTCATAGTTCAATAAAAACTAAACCAACAAAAAGTAGCCAAATGAAAATATTTTATGATATATTCTCAATGTGAAGTGCTCCTTCATTGTCATCCTCTTCTCTTAATATCCCCATGATTGTCTATTACCCAATCTCAATAGTCAAGATTTTTCAATTTATTGCTAGAAACTAGGTGAAGAGGTATTGAGAAGCCCTCAAGCTGTCATGAGGAGTTCCTTTGCCTTTTATTTTTTTTCTCCAATTTTTCTATAATGTATCCTAGTTTTTAGGAAAAATTAGGCGCTCAATTAGTTACTTTATTTATTTATTTTTATATAAAATATCAAATTTGCCCTTTTAACTTTGGTCGGAATATTATTTCGGTGGAAATTTTCAATGGGAATGGGTGGAGGTGCAAAGTGCTAAGATAATATATTTTTAAGGGTGCAAAATATCCAAATTTTAATTTTAGGGTACATAGCGACGATCATGTTTAGAGGGTACAATGTACCAATTGCTCGACAAAAATATCCCAAGTGACCGCCTCAATAAATGTTTTACAATTTCAATAGTGTGGACACATTGTGCTTAAAATATCACCATTAATTATACTTAATTAGACATCTATAGCAACAACTTAGTAAATATAAAGATTTTAACACAAAATACTAGCGAGAATTTTTGTTCTTACCAAATTGTAACTATAAAGGTGTCACCAATATTTACCAATAGTGACAATTAAACTACTAATTTTTATCACTGTTAAATATTGTAAAAATTATAAGTTGTTGTCACTTAGTAGATAATATAATAGTGACAAAATAAAAAAAAATACTGTTACTTAACGCATGATTATTGATAATTTTGACATTATCACCTATATGTTTTTGTCAATTAATATAATGTTAAGTTTTGTTTTGTAGCGAAGCTGGAAATGATATAATCACATTGTATAAGCTTTGTTGAGCATATTCTTTTTACTTTCTGCAAACAAACCTTTTTTTTTCCTCGTTTAATTAATATTTACCCGTATTGGGAGGCAAATTTATGGTTATTAACAATTCTCATAAATTCACAGAATAACTTCAATGTCCATCCTTATAACAAATTTAGAGCCAAAGCATAATAAAGAAGCAATGTTAGTACTCTAGCTTCCTAGGTCTTGCATATGAAAATTTATACTTGAGGAGGATATTTTGAACATATAAAGAGAGCAATAATTTTTAAATCAGATGATATATAGGGATTAGTAATATCTAATTGTTGAGGAATTTGAAAACGATGTCTGTGACATTAAATAGTGAATTTTGTTCGTGCTACTTGTATATATATAACACTTTCAATTAAATATTTCTTTAATACAAAGTACCAATTCCATTCCTTTCACATGAAGAAGGTATTCTTTTCACTAATGAATTGAAAAATTGTAATAGATAAATTTTTGTCAATATATGAATTTTGTTCATGCGTCACAAATTTTTGTGATTGATTGATGATGAATTTTGTCAAATAGAACTAAAGCGACAATTAATAATATTTACTAATATATTTGCGATGAACAAAATTTGTCATAGAACTATATTCCGTGAAGGATTTCATTACGTTTGTGATGGTGGTTCCATTAGTCAGTATATATAGTGCTTTCTTATAGTGCTTGTTGTATAAAATAAAAATGACAAAAAGAAGTGAAAGGGAGATCCAATCATGATGCATTTTATTTTCTTTATTGATTATGTGATCACACATAAAGCACTTCTATGTAAATTTGAAAATTTCAATCGTAATGTTTGTTTACTAGAAGTTTCTCGTGTTCTAAATAGTATATAGATAAGTTGAGTGTTATGCATATTATGTTCCAGTAATATGCAGTTGAGTAACTTCGATTCAAATATTACTGGCCAGTTAGCTTTGTTGCATGTGTAGCTTCGCAGTCAATTTTTCTACTGAATCATAACTGATTTCATGTTTACAAAAATTTTGATAGTTGTGATCAAGCGAACACTTGAGCTACAAATGAGTTTCTTACAAAGATACGTGCACGCATAGACATGCATATATTCATATAGTACTTGTGGTAACTTTTACAAATTTCGCTAGTTTGTCAAATATAACAATTAATTTTATAAATATAAATATCTATATTCGCTAATTTTCGATAACAATAAGCAATCTACAAGTTTTGCAGTATTAAACTTGTCAAAATCATTATTTTGACAAAAATTTAAAAAAAAAATTCTTTTTACTAAATATAAATAATGGTAAATTTTACATTCTTTACGAGATATAAGTAGCAGCAACTATGGTTGTTTACGTTATTGGTAGAGGAAAAAGATAGTAATAATCTCATAATGGTCTTAGCGGCTACTATTCTGTGTTACTTTAATGTATTTACACTAAATACTATAATGGCCATTTTTCACGTGAATTCACAAGTTGTGTATATATATATATATAGTGTCCTAACTTATGTTTTCATTTTTCGCCATTCTTGAACTTAAATGTGCCAGCATGGAATCAGTAATTGAGCGTTACAATAAAGCAAAAGAGGAACACCATCAGCTGCTTAATCCAGGGTCTCAGATAAAGGTATGATTCTCATCTGTTGCAAGTTTTTTTTTTTTTTTTTACCTTATTTTGTCATCATGGGCATATATGGTGTTTCAATTTGTATTATAGCGGGAAAATGGCAATTTTAGGACAGTAAAGAATAAAGATGGCTCTTTTCACATTTAAGACACTTTTTAAGTTAGCAAATGTTGGATAGTGTTTTAAAAATTTTGCAATGTTATGACAAATTGACTAAAAAAGCATAATTAGGCCGAAAATTGACACATCATTATTAGAAAATGCATACATGGCCATCAACTAACATGGTCGATGTCATGAAGTGTGGAATGCACACTTTGAAGCCAACTAAATTAAAATAAGAGGAAAAATGAGAAAAAAAAATGAATATTTATGTAATAAATATATATAATAAAATAATATTTATGTAATATAATAAAAATATATACAAAAATTTCTTAAAACACCCCCCATTTTCACCGCAAGCCCTCATTCTCCTAATTCCTTCGCCCCTGCCCCTCCACCCCCAACCTTGGTTTTTGAGATTAGAGGAGGTGTGGCCGATGAAGACTTGGTAGGGGTGGGAGGACGTTGGGGTTGGCTACAGCAGGGCTGAGAGAGGGAAGGAGGCTGCAAGCAGCGGCTGAGGGAGAGGTAGAGGTGGTGGTGGTGGTGGGACGGGGCGAGGGGGCTAAGGGAGGGAGGAGGGAGGGAGGGCAGGTGACTAGGGTTGTGAGGGATGGGGGTAGGTGGTATTTATTTTTTTAATAAATTTATTCATATATATATATATTGTATAACAATTATTTGAAAGAGAATATATTGCATAATTATTTAAGAAAACATATTCATAATTATATTTATTTTTTATATTTATATATATTATATGTACTATAAATTTAATTTTTTAATATATATTTTGCCTTCAAAATTTCAACTCAATGCTGACGTGTAATCCAATGTGGCAATATAGATGGCCAACTTAGACGCCAACTCATTTCCTTATAACCCATGTGTGTGCCATATAGTAATTTCCAGCAAAAATGGCCTTTTCGATGCAGGTCAAAGTCCTAATATTGTAAATTTTTTAAAAGTTAATGTCCTAAATTTGCACACACACCCCACCCCCCCCACCCAAGCAAAAGTGTCCTGAATGTGGAAAGGACTATCTTAACCGTCCTAAAATACAATTCTTCCATATTATAGCATATATGTAGAGAAGCTCTATAGAATTTCTTTTTTGAGTCGTGCATTAACTGATCTGGATGATTATATGTACTTTCTAGTTCTGGCAAAGGGAGGCAGCAACTTTAAGGCAACAATTACAGGATTTGCAAGAAAATCATCGGTAAAATATTCTTGCTTACGTCTGCTATATATAAATTCAAGACGATGTTAGTACTAAGGAATCGAGTGGAAAAGAAGAAAGCTGACAAGTTCATACCACAGATTAATGCTCTCTGATAGAGATTACTAAAATTGATTAAATTTTAAGTTTTCTTGATTATTTGATTCTAATAAACTATAAGAAAGAGCCTCTTTACTAACTGAACAATCAATCACAAATTAAATGGAATTTGGTTACGTGATGAACAAACAAATCCAATAGTTATAAATACTTTGTCACTAAATTGGTTCTTTTGTAGTGAAACTCCGTAATAAATCCCTCAGAATAGCGTAGTTTCTTGTACGTATATAAATGTGTATGGGATTTTATCATTTTTGGTCTTATAAGTTGGGCACTTTTCGATTTTGGTCCTATTCGATTGATTTGTTCCATATTTGGTCCCATACCTTAGAAAAAGTATCAATTTGAGTCATCCGTAAACTTTTCCGTCCAAATTTTAACGGTCAACATCTAGTGGCCGTTATCTCTTGTATTTTAAGGGAAAAAATTACACCAACCCCCCTATAGTTGCCCCAAAATAACAACCCCCCCCCCCTACCTTAGAAGTTTTCATACATTTCACTTGCCCCCTACATACATAGAATTCCCTCACACATAACTTGACAAAAATTGATCCATAAAATGTTGTTAAGTTTGAGATGACCCAATCAATTCAGTTGTTTGTAAAAAGTGCTAGTCAAGGTAAGTAACAACATGATAGATACAAACTAAAAACAGAAACTTTAGTCACATCTTACATAGCAATAAACAAAACCAGGCCAGCTAATCTGTCAACCCATCATTTTCGCACTGGTCTACGTATTTTGGCAAATGACAATATATGTAAAGCCTAATCATCTGTTTATACTTCTCACATGTCATCAAACTATAAGTCCAAACGCTATAAACCATGCGAAAGAAAATATGAAATGTCATTAAGAATTTACATAGTGACTATCAATGACGTGTAAATAACAAAACAAGCATAACAATGTAGCCACAATTATTGTTGACTCAATAGTTACAAGCACCTATATAATGGAAGAAAGAATGACAGCAGTGACATGGAAAGTGCCCTGTTTCATTGCAAATATGAAAGGTTCATTTCTCTGTTTCTATTTTGTGTCTCGCGGCCTATGCAGAATTTTATGGAGGGTGATAAGAGCTAAGCCCAAAATAACACTATAATAATAACAAAAGCCCAATTATACAAGGTCCAACACATAGATCACAAATAAAAACTTTAAAAAAATATATCATCAAGCCCATCATCATACATATCAAATCTAACCCCTTCATATATATTAGGGCATATCACATCTTGAGATTGTGATAAGTGTTCAAGTACAGTAAACAATATAAATACCTAAACCCTTCCATTTTATTGGGGGGGGGGCCGGGGGAGAACTTGCTATTCTAGGAGCAAACTTTCTTCTCCAAGAGGGTATCACCATTCTTTTGCTTGTTCACCAAGAAATCAAGAATAATCTTGTGGGAGCTGGAAATCTATCCTACCAGCTTCAGAGAAAGAGGGTACAATCCTCTTGGTAGACTACTAAAGCCGAGAAAATCAAGAAACGCCTAATTTACCAACTCCACCCTCGACCTTACATGATTATGGTGACCTCCCCTTGGGCTATATAATCTCATGTGTACTGATATTCATGGTATTGTAGGGCTTGGCTGCTCTTCAATAGCGCCTGGAGCTATGACAGAACTTGGACCTTTTCGAGTCAACCCGGATGGGAAAACTCCATGGCAAACAAATCAAAATTAACATTTTTATGGATCAATTGTTGTCAATTTATGTGTGAGGGAATTTTATAGGTGGAGGGGGCAAGTGAAATGTTTGAAACTTCCAAGGGGGGTTATTGTTATTTTGGGTCAACTGATAGGCGGAGTAATGTTTTCCTTCAAATACAAGAGATAACAGCCATTAGACGTTGAAAAATTTACGGAGGATTCAAATTGATCCTTTTTCTAAGATATAGGACCAAATGTGGTACAAATCAATAGAATGGGATCAAAAATCAAAAAGTGTCCAACTTATGGAACCAAAAACGATAAAACCCCAAATGTGTACCTTGTCCATATGTTGGGATTACGTCTCTAATATGGTATCTAAGACAGGAAATTGATGGGAGAAGAACTTTATGGGCTGAATGTGAACGATCTACAAAGATTAGAAAACAAACTGGAAACGAGCTTGTGCGGTGTCCGAACCAAGAAGGTATGAATTAATCCACTTTCTTAATTGATTTTAGCTTTATTATCCATTAATCTTCAAAATCCTTTACAATTTTTGTGATGAATGTTAATGGATATATAGATATAGCAATTTTCTGAACTTTGTCACGATGCATGCATGGTCTTCTGACTTCCACAGGAGAAGATGTTAACCGAAGAAATTCAACAGCTTAGTAGAAAGGTATTCAATTGTGAGAAAAATATCATATTTGGTACAGACAAAAAATAGTATTCTGTTCAATTATGATACCATAATTTGAGAATTTCTCAAATTTAGTTCCATAATTTTATCTTTTTCTTTCGCATTAATGTTGGTACATTTGACGTATTCCGGTTGAATATTTAATGGAGAAACACGTGAAAATCACGTATATGAGGTGTTAAGTTCGTCGTATGGGACAAAATCGTGGCACCAAAGTTGAAACAAAAACCTAACGTTTAATTGATTTTCACGTATCTTTTCCATTAATAATTTATCGGAAGTAGGTATGTGTAAGATAATAATAACATAAGCAGGCATCATTAAGGAGAAATTAGTTTTAAAAAAATTAGTCATTTAAATCCTCGTTTGGATTGATCTCAGGGAAATTTCTTCCATCAAGAGAATATTGAGCTTTACAAGAAGGTAAAACTCATTGAACAAGAAAACATGGAATTGTACAGAAAGGTACAATTATGGTATTAATTAAGAGCACTACAGTATAGGGAAAAATGCAGATTACGTCCCATAAGTTGACTCGTTTTGGGTTTTAATCCTTCCATTGTTTGGTTTTCATCCTGTAAATTTTTTAAAGTTGGCAAATTTTGTCTTATTTGCTGGAATTTTAATTTCTTGGCCCGACATTGGCGAGATGAACACAAAATTGCTCTGATGTACCGTTGGAAAATTGAGATTTGGCAAAAATATCATCAAATTTTCCTAAGAAAACATTGTGGAGGTGAAAACGGAAGGATTGAAGCTCTAAACATGTCCACTTACTAGATGAAAATTGCGTTTTCCCCCTACTATACCCCCCCCCCCCCCAACTATACACCCCCTCCCCCACCCTGTGTGGACTATTAATTATTTGTCTAGCCTTACTGGTGCTGAATCTATCTTGTATGCCTCAGGCTTCTGGGAAGAGTACGAGTGTAGCAAATGGAACTGGTTTTTCTCCTTACAGTTTGGGTGGACCGGTTCAGCTTCAACTAAGCCCGCCTTCTTCAGAAAACTTGGAAACACCAGAAAAAGCAAAAGAATCGAGGTCAAATTAAATCTTTAATTTCATGACACCTAAATATGTACATTCTTCTAACAAATTTAGCTTATTTAGTATTAATTACGCAGCTACCATTTCATCTAATGGTATCTTAAATTATATTTGTACAGGTAAACGTGAAAGTGCAGTCAACTTTGTTAGCAACTAATACGGAAATATCATTTTTCGTCCCATAAGTTAGGCGTAGTTCAATTTTTGTACCAGGGTTTGCATTTGTCTTAAAATCCATTCCGCAGGTTTATTTTTTCTCGATCTTGGCACATCAGTAAACTTTCGTAAAGTTTTTAATGGAGAAATTTTGCGTGGCCCCTTCCAGCATTTCTCCTTTAAAAACTTAACGAAATATTACATACTGATGAACCAACATTAAGAAAAAATGAAACTGTGTAGTTTAAAATTTGAGACAAATTCAAGGCGTAGGTATCAGAATTAAACAAGGTTTAACTTATGGGATGACCAAAATGATATTTTTCCGCAACTAATTAACGGTATCCCAGTCGGACTGCATGGATCGATATCATGGACCTGCACATCGAGGAGTTTCAGGAGTTGACTGCAATATTTGTATGCAAATCGGGCGCTCTTTATTCCACGGTATATGTATGCAACAATTCCCATCAATTGATAAAAAGAGGCTTCATATCATAAAGAGGAAATGTCAAGCCTCTCAAGTATGTATGGCTGCAAAACCTCAATACTATATATACATATATATGGACTTCATTTTAAACATATAGCATTACCAAATGCAATTGTAAAACAACATATTTATCTTGAACTGAACGGGTCATAGAAATTTAATTGACCCTTTAAAAATGCATGCTTAGGGCAGTGTTTTGGGATTGACGAAGTATTCTCTTTGATCTTATCGAAAAGGTTGAATGCTTCGAATGCACCTCTTCAAAATTTAGATTCCAAAATACAAAATATATAAAAAATTCGTATATTTAACGTAATTAATCCTTTTTTAAATTAATTGAAATGGAAGAACTTGCGTGTACAAATTATAAAAAATTAATTGAAGCATAAAGGCATTCTTAATTGAATTTAAATATCAAAATACATGATCAACACCGAACCTTATCCAATCATTTTATCCTGACATTTTTTCCAAACATTCAATGATAATTTTAATAATTTAACTAGCTAATTCATTTAAAAAATTAGATTCACATGACTGTATTGTTCCACATTTCAAACTATGATTTTCACAATTTTCCAGGCCAACATTTCGTTAAGGGAATATTTTAAATGATAATCAAGCTACCGAGTCAATCCAGTTCCTTCTTGTTTGACAAGTTTTAATTTTTTGCCAAGAGCATTATCCAAACCAAAAGATTGGCTACAAGAACCATGCCTGAGCCGAAATAATTATCATTATTATTTGAAAATGGGGTATAAGACTCGAAAAATAGTGTGTAAATTTGAAACTGGCGCTATCATTTCTTTCAGCCCACGAAAAAAAAGGGGAAAAGGAAAATAGAAAAAAGAAAACAAACAAAGAAAAACAAATAACGAGTTTGAATATTCCTGCACATGCTTTGCAATTATTGTATTCGGATTTAGTTGATTAATGATATTTGGTTTCTTGCTTAAAAATAATAATAAGAAAAGAACTCCAATTCGATAAACAAGGTTTTTCCACCATTAATTTGGATCTTGACACTTTCGTGTAATGCTTTTTTGCAACATTTATCAATACACATCATATGTATTAATCAATTATCATTATTTTTTTTATTTTTTTAATTTCAATCGATTATCAATATACCTGACATGTATTAATTAGTGTAACAATAAGTGTCATACGAAATTGAGTTTTTCAGATATAAAATTATCCCCGCCCTCTGTCTCTCTCTCTCTCTCTCTCGATATCCTTTTATTTTATTATAAACTTCAAGCCGGCGAAGAATTCGCAATCTCCCGGGGTCATTTTTTTACGTTATCAGGCATATGCATCCAATTCATGGAAGCTTCCCGGGCCATTAAAATAATCAGGCTCAGTTGAAAAACGAGATAGCTCGTACAGGGAACTAAAACATACCATAAAAACATCAAAACATGTAAAAATTATTAAGAATCTCTTAACAAATATCCATAAAACATGTTCCTCTTTTGCTACAAACCTGGAGATGTGTTCAAATCCATACTCTTTCTTATCTTTCTCATCCCTTTCTCTGATTCAGTAAATTTCCAGGTTTCCAGGTTCAGTCCCGACGATGCCTCCGTCGTGCTCCTGGAAGGCGACTCGGTGATTCAACTCGGAGAAATCGAGTTGACCAACGTCGACTACACCTGTCGGGTGGGTCACATCCTCTACAACGGGAAGGTCCCTCTCTGGGACAACTCAGCCAAACTAGCCGATTTCACAACTCGTTTTTCTTTCACCATCGATACGCTGAACCGTTCCAACTACGGCAACGGCCTCGCCTTCTTCCTCGCGCCGATCGGGTTCCAGATCCCGCCGAACTCGGTCGGCGGGTTCCTAGGCCTGTTCAACACCACCACCACCGATTCGGCTCGAGCCCAGATCGTCTCGGTCGAGTTCGACTCGTTCGCGAACGGGTGGGACCCGCCGTACGAGCACGTCGGGATCAACAACAACTCCATTTCTTCTTTAGCAACCTTCCCATGGAACGTCACGTTACACAGGGGAGATCCTGCTAATGTTTGGATTGTATATAATGCTAGTTTGAGAAACTTGAGTGTTTTCTGGAGCTACCGGGGTGGGCCAAATTGGAGCATTTCTCACGAAATAGACTTCAGAAATGTACTCCCTCAGTGGGTCACCGTTGGAATATCTGCTGCGACGGGGACTAATATTGAAAGGCACACGATCGGGTCATGGGAATTCAGTTCGAGCCTCGATATGAAAGAAAACAATGGAAATGATGGGAAAAGGATAGGATTAATTGTGGGTTTATCCTTATCAGGGTGTGCCATTTTGATAGCTGGTGCAGTAGTGGGATTTCTAGTGTTGAGAAAAAAACGGAGAGATCGTTTATTGGAGGGAAACAATCCAGAGGCAGCTAATTTGACCTCGTCGATCAACGATGATCTTGAAAGGGGAGCCCGGCCGAGAAGGTTTTCTTATAAAGACCTGGCTTCAGCGACTAATAACTTTTCAGATGATAGAAAGCTAGGAGAGGGTGGATTTGGAGGGGTTTACAAGGGACATCTCGTGGACCTGGATATCCCGATTGCGGTTAAAAAGTTTTCCAGGGGATCAAAACAGGGGAAAAAGCAGTACATAACAGAGGTGAAGATTATAAGCATGTTGAGGCATAGAAATTTGGTGCAATTAATCGGTTGGTGTCACGATCAGAGCGAGTTCTTGCTTGTTTATGAGTTCATGCCGAATCGCAGCCTCGATTATCACCTGTTTGGCAGAAAGAATGTTCTGATCATGAGCTGGACTGTTAGATACAAAATAGCCCTCGGGTTGGCATCAGCGTTGCTATATTTACACGTGGAGTGGGAACAGTGTGTGGTGCACAGGGATATCAAGTCGAGCAATGTGATGCTTGATTCGAATTTCAATGTGAAGCTTGGCGATTTTGGGCTGGCCCGGTTGATGGACCATGAGCTCGGGCCTCAGACGACGGGCCTGGCTGGGACTCTGGGATATATGGCGCCTGAATACGTGAGCACAGGCCGGGCCAGCAAGGAGTCGGATGTTTATAGTTTTGGGGTTGTGGCTTTAGAGATTGCTACTGGGAGAAAAGCAAATGATCAACGGGATAGTGAATCTTTGAAGGGTTTGGTGGAGTGGGTGTGGGATTTTTATGGAAATGGGCAGCTTATCTCTGGTGTGGACGAGAGATTACAAATGGATTTTGAGGCCAAGCAAGTGGAGTGTTTGATGATAGTCGGGCTTTGGTGTGCTCATCCTGACAGGAATTTGAGGCCATCAATACGGCAAGCTTGCCTTGTACTCAATTTTGAAGCTGAGCTGCCTCAGCTGCCAACAAAAATGCCGGTGGCTATGTATCATGCACCAGGTAGCTCATCGGTTAGCTCCGGAGGGGCTTCGATTACTTCATCAAGTATCAATGTGGGTCGATAAAAGATGGCCCGTTTGATTAATTTCGGAATGTAGACATTGTCATACATTGTTTAGAATATGTTTAAATTCCATTCAATAATACAACCTTCTTCGTAAGTGCTTGTCACCTTGTCCTTGACAAAGTTTTAGTGAAGACAAAGACATTGTTGGACTTAGATCATGTTTTAGTATAAATATTCTACAAATATCTTTCAACGTGAGCCTCTGCTTTAGGAAAGTGTTAGCAGTATGCTTATTCTTTTTTCCATAACAGTAGTAGTACATCAACTTTGCTTAAGGTCCTTTTTGGAACGATAACGGTGTTTAGTTAGATAGATTCTTGAGACTTAAAGATTTTTGGAGCCACGCACGCCATCGGCTTCCCTTTCTCGTGTCAAATACGTGTGCCCTCATTTCTGTCATGTGTGGCTTGCTCTGGTTCTTGCACAGGACAAAGTTCCTCACTCCATACGATCCTATCGCCTCACATGGTTTAAGGGCTGCAAGAAAATCTTGAGAAACATTAGTATACTTGCAAAGGGAACTCTCAAGATTACGAAAATTCCTAGAGTTGATCTTTGTCAAGTTTCTGTAAGAAGCTAAACTCCATGTGACTTGAGATTGTTGATAAAATATGATTAATTACATCGTCCTCCCTTATAATTTCGTATAATTACACGAACCTACTTTCTTCATTTCAAAATTACAAATATCCCTTTTAACCTTGGACATGTGAAACAAACTGACAAATGTATCACAAAACATGGGATAGCATCATCTTATATATGCAGAATCATTTGAGAAGTTTGATAAAAGTTAAATGACAGCATCATTTGACTATGTGTAATGATAAAAGAGGGGTAATTGTAAGTCTAAGGTGGAGATAAGTTATAACGGAAATATGTAGTAACTAATTCAAACAAAACATAGTTACAGGGGAGGCCGCTGCGATTACTTCTAGCACTATCATTGATATTCGTGATGAAGAATCAAGTATATACCGTCAAATCCACCATTGGTGGGGTAGAGAAAGAAACTGTTGATGTCGGAGCCAAGAATCGGGAGACGGCCTTCGCGGGCATAAAGCTTGAGAGCTGTTTGAATGACCCCTATGGCGTTATCATCTCCGTGCACAACGAATCTTATCGGCCCAGTGCTGCCAAAAACACTGATGCTAATTAAGAATCTGTAATTACTCTCACCATTGTTTTTCTTCTTGCTAAATGGCTTCTCAAAGTGACCTTTCTTCATTTCCATATTCATAGGAAACTTGTATTGGTGATTGGTTGATGACTATATGTGAATTGAAGATCAAAGGTGCATAAGAGATTAGTGTATATATATATATATATATATATATATATATATAGTGAACAATGATATATGGATTCTTTTTTTGTAACAGTGATATATTCGAGCTGAATTACTTACAAAATTGGGTGGTTAATAATGCATGTTTTTTTGAAAAAGAGTAGTTAACAGACGAGATTAAAACCAATCAATCAAGAGAATCATAACGACAAGTACAAATTAAAAGAAATAGTGCCGTCAGAATATATAATTGGTCTTGAGAATCATTCTTTTTGTACGTTTACTAATTCTAAATTTCGTTTCTCTTCTTTTAGGGGTGTTAAAAATTTACCCGATCAAATTATTGTTAATGAGGTCTTGTTTTAATAATAAGATAAAACCCTATAATCTTAAGTTGTAAGCTCGGTTTCATTGTGAAATACATATGGATTTCTATCATGTAGCACCCCCTGTGTTAAGTATAATTAAATTGAAAAATCATGTCAAATAAAAATTAGTACAAAAAACCTTATGAAATGTGAAACTACCAACAGGGATCCTCGATCGATAATGTATTTTAGACGCATCAATTTTGCATATGTGATAATGTTTTAGGCTTTCAAATTTACCCTTTTAATCTTGAGTTAAGTTTACAAAACCCCTTGTGTTAATTTTGATTAGCACAAAAAAAATCTTATGTTTAAAAAAATTAATCTAAAATCCCTTATATTTTGGCCAAATTCCAAAAATGCCCACTGTTGTTTAGCGAAGTTGCAAAAAATCCCCTATAGTTTAAAAATATGCAAAAAACCCCCTATGGTTATAAAAACATTGCATAATTTCCCATGTTAACGGAGAGTGAGGTGCACGCGCCTAGGGTGTGTTTGGTTATGTAATTTAGCTTCATTTTGACTTTTAAAAGAGATTAAAATAATCGAAATGCTCTTAAATACAAATATATTCACTATTATGCCTATTTTCTTATAAATTTAAATTAACTTATCCAATATTACAAATAAGTCCGTTTACTTTTTAAATTTTAATTTTTTTTAACCATCTTCAACCTTACTCTTCCGCCGGAGCCGCCGCCAGAGTAGTGGCCAAAAATGTCAGTGTATGCGTTTTCACTAGCCCAACAAAACCCCTCTATTAATTTCACAAATCTCAAATCATTTGCATTTAATTTGAAAAAATAAAATCATACAAAAATCCTAGACCCGCCACAATATTTATTGCGTCTTCCTCCCTAATAATTGTTCAATCAGCCGTTAAAACTCAATAATGTCACCATTAATGGGTTCCTCTCCTCAAGTTGGTCGAACTAGTGTATAATTTACACGATTTGATGAAAAAAATGAAAAAAACTATGTATGTATATATGCGTGTACATGTGTGATCTGTGTGTGTAGATTCGTCGCCGTTGAGCTTGGTGGCGTCGGGGGAGAAGGAAATCCGCCACTGTCGAGCTTGGTGTCGTCGGGGAAGGAGGCATGACTATGTGTGTGCGTGTTTGTGTGTGCGTGACTCTATGTGTGTGTGTGTGTGTGTGTTCTTGTGCAGGGATGGCAATGGGTAGAGTTTCACGGGTCTCCGACCCACTCGGGGCGGGTTTGGACCTGGAAAATCAAGTTCGGGGCAAGTTGTGGGTTTAGAATTCTAGACCCGCACGGTTTGGGTAGGGTCTCGAGTCCACTTGAACCCGACCCAGACCTAGCCCGTATATATATATATATATATAATATGTATAATATAAAATATATAAATAAATATAATTAAAAAAATCTTAAAAATTAAATTTGAAGTTGATTATTATTATTTCATTTGAATATATTTTATTAGATTTTATGTACAATTTGAATGTTTTCTTTTATTAAGTTTCTTGTACAATTTAAAAATTATTGTCTCAAAAAAAGTTATTATAAAATGACAATTTTAATTATTGGGGCATGTTTGCGGGACGGGTTTGGCAGGTATGCAGGTCGGGTTTGGCGGGTTGGGACAGGTTTATGAACCCGATGTATTCAACAGGTCCAACCCACCGGTTCGGTCTCACAAGGGTCGGGTCGGTCCTAGACCCGCCAAGTCTGGGATGGGTCCCGAGTCCAGAAACTTCTGGCAGGTCAGATCTCGGTTCTGATCAGACGCGTACCAGACCCAACCCGTTACCATCCCTATTCGTGTGTGTGCAGAGTGTGTGTGTGCGTGATTGTGTGTATGTGTGTGTGACTGTGTGTGTGTGTGTGTGTGCAGAAAGTGTGTGTGCGTGACTCTGTGTGTGTGTGTGTGTGTGTTGTGTGTGTGTGTGTGTATGTAGAGTGTCTCTGTGTGTGTGACTATGTGTACGTGTAAAGTGTGTGCGTTTGTGTGTGTTAGTTTGTGCACAGATTGTGTGTGTGTGTGTGTTTGATGTTAGTAAGTGTGTGTTAGTGTGTGTGTTTGATGTTAGTAAGTGTGTGTTAGTGTGTGTGTTTGATGTTAGTAGTGTGTTAGTGTGTCTGTTGATGTTAGTGTGTGCTAATTTGTGTGTGTTTGTGTGTATTTTTTTATTATTATAATTTAGTTAAATTTATATATAATTATATATTTTTATATTTTATATATATTTTTTGATTTTTATTTACTTTTTTTTTACAATCAATCTCAACCGTTAATTTTTCTAAATCAAGATCTAATGGCTCAAAATAAAAAAATATAATACGAAATGCTTGTCAAAATTTTATGCCGTCAAGGGGGATTTAACAGCACGTTGTCCCAGCGCATGTGAGCATGATTTTATGAACCACAAGATACATCTTGCCTATTTTTAAACCATAGGGGGTTTCGTGCAACTTGGACAAACCACAATGGACAAATTTGAAATTTGGCCTTATATTTTTAAAAACTAGCACACTGATCCTTATATACAACAACTTTTGTATCTCACAAATCGATCATAAATATGTGTGAAATTTTGAAGATTAATGTTTGGATTTTATTTTTTGAATTAGACTTTTTCTTCTTTTAAATAAACAAAACATATTGTTATTCTCTAAATTTTTTTAAAAAAAATTAAAATTAAAATTAAAAATGCATACTCAAATTTTCAAATAAACACACACACACACACGTAGCAGGATTAAACGAATGGTTGCTATGTTGGCTTGAGGTGCCGCCCATTGAAAAACTTCCGTATGTTGACGTACGACCTGATCCATATCCCGTACAGAAAATTCTTGTCCTTCAAATAAAATCTTGAGAAATTCCAATTTGGAGCATGCACAACATAAAAAAAAACTCTAATAATTGTGTTTGTGTTTGAATTATAAGCGTTTAAAAAGAACATGAAAATATTCAAATGTTTATAACACTCAAAAAAAAATGGATAATGTGGAAAATAATCGACCTGTCATACAGGATGTAAGCCAACTGCATAATTGACATTATAATAATTCATAGTCCAATATATATATTTTTTTTCACAGTCCTATAATGAGATAACATGTGGAATGTATAGAATTGAGACAAAGGTTGTTCAGGCAATTAAATAGAAATTAGAAACTGACCATTCAAGTTCTTAAAGGTGGACTGTATGATACAAGAAATGATTCCAAAAGATGTTTTATTGCTCAATAAACTTGTTCTAAGTTCTAACCCAAAGGGACAAAGCCACTAGCTTCAAACTTTCGTAGAGCTGCGCATTGTATTTAAGGGCAGATAACAAAAAAAACCAATACATAGTTTAGTAATTTTATTTTCAGTAGATAGGGGCTCTAAAATCGAGCATCCACATTGACTTTTAAACACAGTGTTAAGAACATCTCCCAGCACCTAGGGACGAACTGAAGGAAAAATTATTTGACTTAATATATGAAAAAATAAATTTATGATTTTAAGGGAACAAAATATTTAATTGGCGAATTGGATTGGGTTTCGGATCGGATCTAAAATGATTGGGTTGTAAATGGGTTTCTAATAATGGGTTGAGTTAAGAATAGATTAGTGTAAGTCCTAGCGGTTCAATTCAATATAATTTTGTACATTTTCAACTTTGTGCTTGTTTAACAAATTAACTTTCATGAGCAGCTATATTATTCATTTTTCAAATTTATAAAGTATTATCAAAATATAATGTTTTTTAGCTAGCATCACTTAGGACATTATATTTTCGTAATATTTCAATTTTCGCCCATTATCTTTTCAAATTTTCAATTTTAGTCTGAAAAACTCAATCACACAATACTTAAAGGACGAATTTTGTAATATTCTCATATTTGTGATCTGAAATAAGTGGACCGAATGTGGAATCAAACAATCCAATCTGTTAAAAATTCGAATTTGGATTTTAATAATATATTTTATTAAATTAATCATATTATGTGTATAATATTAATAAAGACACTTAAGTAGAATGTAATATATATATGTGTGTGTGTGTGTGTGTCATTATAATAATAATTTACTATTCATTATTTTTCAAGGTAATTTTTTTAACAAAATATATAATGTATAATTTGCACATATATTCTAAAATATTTTCTACTTTATTTAATTTTGTTTTTTGCATAAGGGATAGTTTTTTTACTGATTACTTGATTTCAAAGCCTCAACTTTTTTAACTTGTTATCAAAACAAAGCGGGATAAAAACATTTAATACCCAAAATACGATCGTTTTTACACTTTACCATATTAACTTTTACAAGTTACACTTTGTCATATGAACTTTACATTTTTCACATTCAATCCCCTACGGTCATTTTTCAAGAATAAATGTGAACAAAATAGTACATATGTCCTAATGCGAGTGGTCACTTATTGTCAAAAAAAAATGACTGGAGGGGGTTGAGTGTGAAAAATATGGTAAAATGCAACTCGTAAAAGTTCGCAAGGCAAAATGTAAAAACGACCATTGTTTGGGGGGGGTTAAGTGTTTTTATCATGCTTTGTTTTGATAACATTATACGTGTTTAATCTAGGATGGAGCCATAGATAAAGCCTTGTTAAATGCTATGTTATGTGTTAAAAGATAAGTATCAATATCCCATATGGGATTTTTAATCTTGACAACTCATGTGTATATGTGGTTAAGTATTGATTAAGTGTAAACTAATTAACTAAATACCGCATACTCAGTACCACATGCGCAAGCACAGGCGTTAGGGTGAATTGTCTCAATCTTGGTCTTATCTTCCACTGAACTAGCCCTGAAATAACGTTTGAATTTTCAATTCAGACTTAATTCAACAGTTACAAGAGCATTAGTGCGTAGTGTTAATTGCAGTATCAACAATTACATGCTACAGATTCAGACTTAAATGTCTGGCATTTATGGTTTGGTTCTTTTCTCGCCTATAAATACCATGTTCCTATCCTATAGAAAAAGAAGAAGAAGAACAAGAACAAGAAGGACACGAAGAACAATAACAACAAAAACAAACATACTTGATATTTGCTTGTCTTCGGGTAGATCATTGTAGGAAATATTTCTTTGAACGCACCTTAATCTTGTGAAATTGAATATCGATTTGGTACTTTTGTTATAATGTACCTGTATTCAAGTCTAATAATTCATACTTATACTTAAATTGAGTGGCATATACTAAGGTTTGTATACACCTTTTAAAGAGTTGATTACTAGTCAAAGTGGCATTCTAAAGTAGCAGTGTGGCTTGAAGAAAGAATCTCTGGACAGTCTGATCCTAGAAGGAGTGTTACTATCATATCACATTGTTTAGTAGGGTAAATATTTTTTAAGGTAAATCGGTACATGCAGGAGATTCAGTCGTTTCATTTTAAGTATTCTAAACTTATTCATTATTTTTTTGTATCTGGTATTCATTTGTTTGTCTTTGGCATTCACTCGGATTTTCACTAAAAGCTGTTGGGTTGCAATTATAGATATATCCGAATAAATAGCCCATGTAAATATCTGGCATCTTTTGATATTTTAAAGCTATTTTTCCAACAAATTATTAAAATTTCATATGCAATGGAATAGAATTATATTAGGCAGACCACCTACACTCATATATTGTGCGTACTTAAACAATCTAAACACAAATTCAAAGAGAAAATCAAGTTCAAAAACTAATATCCCTCAACTCGTTTCTCCCTTATTCCTTATAACTTTTACAATTTGTTTGCAATAACTAAAAGTACATCAATGAGATCTTCAGCCTACAGCTAGCTATCTTCAACTGACACTACAACAAAATGACTTTAGATAACGAAAGTTATTGTAACAGAACCAAATTTAGTTACAAATAATAGTTTATGGTAACCAAAGTATTTATTGGTTACCATATATTAGCGTTCTGGTAAAGAAGTACAAATTTTGTTGCTTTTAATATTTATTCGTTATGAAAAAATATTTCTATTGTAACAAAAGATGAAATTCGTTGCAAGAACTAAATTTTTGTTACTATTAATTTTTTGTGACAGTTACAAACATGTATTTGTAACCAAATTTTTAACATTTGGTAATACTAAAATATTTGTTACTATTAACACTTTTTGCAACAAATAACTTAGTTATGAATTTTATTTTTTACTTTTGAATTTATATATTTATTCTTCATAATTCATTCTTTAAAAAGAATTATAGTGTTAACAAATATGATTAGCATAGTATTTTCCTGTTGAATTTGATAAAAAGATCTTATGAAAAAGTAAATATTTGTCACAAATAATAGCTTGAAACCAAAATATTTGTATAAGTTTTTAAACCAAAGAATCTTAAGAAAAATACTTCTGAGTTGTTCATAATATTTGATGTTTGTCTTATAATAAGATCATTTTGCCAAATAATACTAATTGTGCCCAAAAATATTTGAACCCTTGACCTTACAATGCAAGTATAATTATAAAACCCCTATACCAAATTAAATTTCAATAAAGATGTGACTAAATATTAATTTATTTGCACATATCATTATACTAAATAAATTTGGTAATAATAATAATTAGCGTATCAAACACAGTCATTGTGCGTGCAAAATAAAAAAGAGATATAAACTAATCAAATGATTAAATTTAAATAATATAAAATTAAAAATGTGCTAAATTCTATGAAAATATATCTTTCTTGCCTATTTATCATTTATACTATCATTTTAATCATTTATAATACCCTTTCGACTTATGATTAGTTAAAAAATAAAATTTAAGCAAAATATTTTTTTAATTGAAAACATAAGTAGAAATATGAAATAGAATGAAAATTTGAAATTTTCTTTAAAAACATAAAAAGTTAATTAATAATTAAATGACAAGCTAAAAACACAACATAAACAAAAGAATTTTGAAATTTTCTGAAACACAACATATTTTCGTTATTTAATTTTTATTACTATAATAAAAATAAATTTATTGAACAGAAATGCATACATATTGTAGTTTGTCGATTTGTGAATTTTTTAAAGCAAAAGAATTAGTGGGAGGAGCTTTTAAGATTTAAAAGAAATTATGAATTTTCTATATTAAAAAGTTTATTGTACAAGAATTATTATAATTATCCATTTATGGCAGATTCTTTCAAAATTCTTATAATAATGTGTTTTATTGAATTTTAAATTGCCAAACATATCTTATAAAGCATTTAAAAACTTATAAAGTATTAGGGAGTGTTTGAAGAAAATGTGGAAGGTGGACTCAAAAATTTGAAGAACAAATTAAAATACAAAACCTTAATAAAGTACTTTAAAAAAAGAAAGAAAGAAAAAAGGACTCTACATCTTAATTATATGCAAAAGATGATACACTATTTATAACAAATGTCATTCCAGTTAAGGAAAAATATCATACATTAAATTGGCATGTTTCTAAAATCAATATATTTAATAAAGTTATGTGCCTTAAACCTTTGAATATAAGCTTACATTAAGTCAACACACTTTCTTTTAATTTGAAAGTTTTAAAACAAATCTTTGCAAAATAGTGGAAATTATTGCATTCTATCATTAGAAATTTTGGTTTCATATTTCAACTAAAGGTATATATTTATATCAGTTTGTTCGTATAATTTTTTTATTTTGAGTTTGCAGCAAAATATAGTTAACAAATAATTGTTCATCAATCTTTAGTTTTTTTTGTTCACGAGGTTTCTGAATTATATTTCAAATTTAACATTCTTTCTCATTTTTTTTCAATATATTATTTGTTTTGCTCTAAAATATTAGTATCTTGTGCCTAGGCACAGGGTTAAGACTAATTATCAAATATACACAACTACTATACAATATGACATAAATTGTTAATCGAGAAACTAATACTATATTCATGGGATTCAAAGAATTCAAATTCTTAACGTCAAAAAAATCCCGTTTTACTATTGAATATGAATAGTAATCCCAACCCGTTAGGGACAAGTTTCTAGATTCCTAATAGGGTTGGGAGGGTCTCAGGTTTTTATTTTAAAACTTGGACCTGCCCTAAATCATATTATTAAAATTTTATATATATTTGTTATTTATTTATATATATATATATATAAATATAATCATAATTCATATACAAAAGTATACATTACATAAATAGTTGCATAAAAATATAAATATAATATTCCCGCACATAAAAATAATCATACAACATTACTTAGTAAAAAATGATATCAAAATATGGAAAATACGTGTGTAATAATGATATTCTCCTTTTCAAAAATTACAATATACTTATAGAAATTTGTAATAATATTTTTTTCATGTTTAAAATAAATTTTCTTAATTTATTTTTTTAATTATTTTTAAAATATAAATCCAATCTAGCGGGTTCAAGTCCAACCAATTCGCTGGGTTCAAATCCAAGGCGGATACGATCCCAAGTTTGGCCAGACAGACTTGCCAGGTGCCATTCCTAAGTATTGACTAAAGCCCTCACATGCAATTAGTTAGCATGTCCTTATTCGATGACGACAGTTAAGCTGTATTTGGACCCTTTTGATTTGCAGTTCGAATTGCTGCTATATATCCATATTATATCTCCTCCTTAATTTATCAATACACATTATATATATTAATAAATAATTGAGATTTTTTTTTAAAATATTATTTTTTCTTATTTCAACCACTTACTAATATGTGTGGCGTATATTGATGAGTGAAGGAGTAGATATAATACCGTTGTATAATGCCGTTGTATAATAAGAAATCCGAACTGTTTGATTGGGTAGACTAAACACTAAAGATATATATATATATAGAATATATATATACATATATAAAGTATTCAAAGTATGAAGCGAAAACACTAACAAAAATAAATAATATTAGTGATAAGTCGTATTTATTTTGGCATTAATGATACAGATTAGGATGATAGATCCTTCTTTGACACAATAAAAACTTGCCAGCAACAGAGGATGATGTTTCAAGTTGTATGCTTAAAGATTTATCACAGAAAAAACAAAATTGTTTGTATGTTTAAAGACATGCGTAGTAACAATCTATTAAAAGTAAAAATATTGCCATAAACATGTGTTACTAATTTTTAATACCGAAAACAAGACTATAGCTCCCGGCACTATATAGTAAGCTCAAAAATGTTATTATTGTGATAAATTATTTTTATTCAAAATTTTTATAGCCGAAGTTAATACGAGTAAGAATTTCCCTTATTACTTAATACACTATTATATAGTGAGATGAAGGACCGTTTGAATATTTTTAAAAAAAATACTTCTCAAATCGTATTTTTTATAATAGAGCATTTTCTTAAATCAAATAAAAAATTTAATGCATTCATTAAAAGTGATTTAAAAGATGCACCTATAACTTCTTTTAAACTTTTATTTTCTTCCATTTTTCTAAAGATGTACAATCAAATATAATTTTTTTACTGAAGTACTTTTTTTCAAAAACAATAAGTGATTCTATATTTGTTTTTGAAAAATAAGTGATGCTATTCTAACGAACCCATTCAAACGGACTCTAAATCATTTAAATCAGGTATACGTTTTTGTTTTTTTTTTTTTTTTTTCCAAATTCAGCATATCTCTTCAAAATGCCAGATGCAAATATAGTCTAAATAGAAAAGAATTGAGTGAGCATCAGATTTTTGGCACTGAATTAAAATGTCCTCGTACACATCAAACAGGGTTGAGCTTTGAACATTTTTACAAACAAATAAAAAAAGCACCAAAAAAAAACTCCAATTCTTGAGATAATTCTATGGAGATCCCAGATCCAACAATGGAGCACACTGCACACAACAACGATGTGTGTATGTGTGTGTGAAAAACTGTGTGCACAGAATACCCAATTCAAACCGAAACTATTCATATAGCATTGCATATATTCCCATGGATCCAAAAACCGATCCAGATTGTCAAATTAAAGCAAAGATTTGGCAAAATATTATACATAAAAGAAAAAGGAAAATCAGTTTTTATGTACAACGTTTTGTCGCCACCTGATATCTCGAAACACTTGCTGAGACCGGGCCCACTCATCGTCCGGCCGGTGGCAGCCGTCGTCGAAGTTCTGGGAGTAGCTTACGGCGTCGTATTGGAACGTCAGCGCCGGTTTCGGCGGGCCGTAAATGCTCCGGCTCTCGTTCACTATCTTACGGAGGAGCTTTCTCAGTCGCCGGCTCCGGTGGCCCTTGTCCTCGCCGCCGCCCACGTGGATGCGCGAGTACTCTTCGTGGACCGGGACGCACGACGGAGACATACAACCGGAGAGGTACGACGGCCGCCGGTGGAAGGTTTCGCCGGCCATTTCACTGCGGAGCTGTTGGATAATTTGGATTTTGAGATGAAAGGATTGTAAGATTGGAGAGAATTGTGTGTGTGTGTGTGTGTGTGTGTGTGTGTGGTGAGGTTCAGTTTATATGATTTTGCATAATGTGGTTTGAGGAAAAAGGCATCCAATGTGGGGAGTGTGATGAGTAGATGTTTATCCTTATTGTGCAACTGAATTTTTCCGTGGGCCTATAAAGTCGGCCTGTTTTTTAGGCAGACTCGATCTTTCATAATATTTTCGCATAACATTTTATTTAATATTCAATATTGACAGTATATGCCACGTATCATGTGTGAGAGTAGATGGTTAATACTATAAAATACGACAATTACTTCTCCTTTCTTTGAACTTAGGTGAAATGACACATGATCTCTTCTTATTTAGAAAATTATTAATACTCCCTTAATATTTTTTATCATCAAACAAAAAAATTCCAACTTGATAATAATTTTTAAAATTGTCAATAATTTTTCAGTATTATAATAATCAATACAACTATCAAGAGATGTGATTCGTCAAATCTGACAAAACTCCTCAATCAATTTTATAATTTCACCAACCTTCGCAAAGTAATTTCATTTTTTTATCATACCAACTATTATCAATCATTACCATATGAGTCAACAACACCACTACTTTATTCTTTTTAAATTAACTATATATGTAACTTCTACATTTTGAATTTGTCAAGACTACGTGAACTTCATTTCAAAATGCTATACAAAACATAAAAAAAAAAAATACAACTCACAATTACATCTTGCCCTTATTATAGATGATTTTGTTAAATTTACACATACCTTAAGGAATATTTGTAATTTTCGAAATGAGAATGAGTTATCCATAATTTCACCTAAATTAAGGACGTACGGGTGTAATTATTCCTAAAATATATTATCTAAAATTTATTTTTATCATAATTTTTTCTTTCCTTTTTTGTCTCAATTGTTGATCATTATACGTAATGAGTATCGATAAGTGAATAAAAGATATTACATGAAAAAAATGTGAAATTGATTTTTAGGTGAGTCATGAATCATGAATATGCCTTAGTTCTAATAAATATTGAGTTATTGTCAGAAAGGAAAATAAAATTTACCCACAAGTACGTGACGTTATAAAAATGAGAGCTTATAATTTTTTTTATACAATCAATTTGGGATATTTTATGTATGTTAATTGAAAAGACGCTTCCACACACACAAACACACTCACTCAAAAAAAAAAAAGACAAAAAAAATTTAAATTCAAAAATTTATTAATACCAACTTCAAACTTTCACTATACGGCTTCAAAGCCTAGTGACAACGAGAGCAAATAGTTGATCTTTATTGTGTTTGATGTGGTGATATTAAATATAATAAAAAGTTTCACGCTACGTAGTTGATTCTTGATATTACTCCTGTCACGTTGTATACCACTCCGTGTAAGTTACGTGGCATGCAATTAATGAGATATTACATGCGCTAATAATTATATAGTACTCCGTGTAAGTTCCGTGGAAATTTGTAGACATATTTCATGCTGTGGGTTGTTGAGTATGGTCTTCTTTATTTAATCCTGGCTCGTTCCAACTCCCCAAGACACGTTTACATAGACGGACAAGTTAATTTGGAGTTCGTTTGAATTGTTTTTTTTTTTTAAAGTATTTATTTTTTTTAAAAAAAATATTTTAGTAAAGAAAATTATATCTGGATAAAAATATTTTAGTGAAAAAAATTATGCCTGAATCAGCTTTTCAAAAAAAAAAGTCAGAAAAAGAACTAAAATGTGTTTTTTAGTAGAAGTTATCCATAATAATTTGAAATAAAAACATTTTTATAAAAGTATTTTTAATTATTGCATTCACACAAAAAAATATTTGATTTAAAAAAAATCCACTAAAAAAACACAACTCCAAAAATATTTTTTTTTCTAAATCCATCAAAGTGGGCCCTTACCCTCCGTTTGGTTCTTGAATTTTGGTAAGAAAAATAAAAAGGAAAGTTTTTTCTTTGCTTCAAATGATAGTACTTTTCACTTTCATTTTTTATCCTTTTTATTTTCCTTCTACTTTTCCTCACCAAAATTATCGTTCCAAACATAGCCTTAGTGATTTGTTCAATCTCATGTTAATGGGGATCTTACAACATGTAATTTGTCGTTTATTTTGTAAAGCTTGGCCAAATAATTTACAATAGTCCAGTTACTTGAGTTTGATTGCAAATGTGGTTAAATTATGGTGGCTTAATTTTGGAGTGTCACTTATGCCCTCTAAATTTAGGAAAACCCCCAAATGCGTGGCTTGTGTAATGTGGCAAAATAAAGAGGGGTATTTATCTAAATATTCATCCCAGTTAAAGTTTAGATTTAGCAAGCCTCAATTACGGTACGCTGTCGTTATTCACCATTAAGCACGGGCCTTGCGAGTTAGCTTTAGTTTAACATAATATGCAAACAACTGACAACTTGGTTTATTAATCGAAAGAAGTGTTATCAATGCACGTAAATGCGGAAAATTTTTCATGCATCGAGTGCTAGGTTCCACACAATAATTTTGATTCACTTTATAATTATTTTATTTGATTATTAATATTTAAATACATTATGTGGTTAAATTACAATCGTTGTGAGTATGTGACAGATCCCAATCTAGTCCATAAAATATTTTCCATATAAATGAGTCCTTTGGGAATTGCAATCACGGGGTGGGGGGGTGGTTGGTTAAATTCAATAATACCCCATTATAGTTCTGTCAAATAGCTAAAAACCCCTTGTATTTTAAAAATAGACAAAAACATCTCTATAATTTACTAATGGCATGATTAGTATGCGGGAAAGGATTTATGTGTGAATGGAATGAAGTTAAGAATAAAATGAAGATTGAAAAGGAATGATATTTATACTGTATATCCATACTTTGTATACTCAAGGAATGAAGAAGGGAATGAATTAATCTAATCTATATCATTCATATATTTGGTAATTAAGTAGTAATAATCAAATAAATAAAAAATAAATAAGCATATGATTCAAATAATTTTTATGTAACAATATTTTAAAATTTTAATTTAAATAATATATTAGTATTGTATATTGATAATCAATGTATATATTATACATTTTTTATATATTGATATATTAATTTTTATACATGATATATATATTATGTTTTGTGTACTTATTATAAAGTATGCACAGGTATCAATTATTTTATATTCATATATGTTATTGTACGGGCATATACTATATATGATAAAATAGATTACCTAAAATATTTTTAATATAAAGTATCATTAGGAATGCCAAATATATCAGTAAAATATTTAGTATTAAATTTTATATCATATATGTTTACATATGAATATATGTTGGCATATGTTAATATAATATACATTTTAAAATGAAATATTAGATATAAATTATAAATACATATGATTTATGTATATATATATATATATATATATAGAGAGAGAGAGAGATTTATGTAATAAATATAATTTAATACAAATTTAATGAACGTATTAATATTTAATTAGTGTAAATATAAATTTTATACCACATGATAAATTTAATAAATATTGTGCTAATAATATGAAAATACAGTCTGTTGTCAACTTATTGAGAATAACTAAACTCATATAGGATGGAAGGAATCACTAAACCCACATATATGGGAATGATGATTCCCATGGGAATGAATATTCCTACTTCTAAACTATACTAATTGTGTCATTAGAAATGAACTTGAGAACTCATCACATTCCCACTCCATTCTTGCATATCAATCATGCCCCCGACCTTTTCTCCTTAATTTACCGAAGCATAGTGCCACCCAACAATACTACCACAACCACTCGAATTTGAAACCATCCAACGTCGCCCGCTATAAGAAAAGTGGCATTTAGTCATGAATTTTAGCCACAGAAAAAATTCATAACTAATCCGTGGCTAATAGCCATGGAATTAGCTACAGCTTAAAAAATCAGACCAAAAATAGCCATGGATTTTCCGTAGCTAAATTTGTGATTAAATTTAATTACGAAAAATCCGTAGCTAAACTAATCCCAGCCACAAATGTAGCTACGAAAAATTCATGAATAAATTAGTGGTTGAATATTTTTTATTTTTTTAAAAATAGCTACAGAAAATTCGTAGTAAGTCCTATAATTCTTTTATTTCATTTTTTTTAATTTTGTATTGTTTTATATTTCAAAATTTTCAAATTACTAATTTTATTATTCCTATTGAATAAAATGAACAATAGTCCTTAATCAATTTAAACATATAAGTCAAATATTTGAATTTATTTTATTAAATTAGTTATTCATTCAACCGCGTAGCAACACCGTTGTTCATTCGACCACCTCCCCAACCCTATCCCTTTCTCTTTCACCAAATCTCAGAGCCACCCAACACCACCACCACCTAAGCGCCACCCTAATCTGAAACCGCCCACCATCGCCTCCCTCTTCCAACCGCCGCCGTTGCAACCACACTCTCGTCAGCCACCTTCCCCCACGTCTCCATCAATCCCTCCAAATCTAACAACCTCTCCCTCGAATCTCATATTGTGTGCAGTATACACACACACACACACACACACACTTTGTAATTTATATACGTATGTGTATGCGTTATGTATATTACCATATATATATATATAAAAGAATATATGTATAAGGATATATGACAAAATCAATAAGAATCATTCCTTTTTTAGAACAAAGTAAAGAGGATTTTGAATTTCAAAAAACGTATTTCACATTCTTTTTTGGGTCTCTCTCTATCTCTCCCTCTCTCTCTCTTTCTCTCTTTCTCTCTAAACAAAGAGTAAGTGTCATTATAAAATACATGAAAAGTCAAAGGCGCAAAACGGTCCAAATGAAAAAAAAAATTAACACCATTAGATTTTACAATTAAATAAGACAAGTGTGGAAGCGGATATAAAACATAAGAGGCAATATTTCTATTTTTGAAATATAGCAGGTTTTTAATGATTAAAACATAACACAGGGGGAATTTGTACAATTTATCAGGGTGATATTGTGGGAGGAAGAAATAGTGATTTCCTTATGACATGGGCAAATACTTATTTGTCCTTGGTGTAACTTTTAAATTTAATTTAGGGATAATTACATTGAATTATCTTAAATTATGATCAAATTATAATTAAACTTTCAATTTTTGAAAATTACCTAATTGTAACTGATGTATGACAAAATTACGAATTTAACCTTTGATTTTAGAAAATTACCTAGATAATCTTGGGGTATACATACTAAATTGTAATGCTAACAAGGATTTGATAAACACAAAATTCCCTCAAATCTTTTATTATTAGAAAACTAACAAAAAAGTAAATAAGGAGAACAATGAATTTAAACCTTACACTATATTACTTCATTTGGCGGGCAAATGTTTGTATTTTTATTTTTTATTTTTTGAATTTTTTACTTTTTAGATTGTTTGCAAATATTATGGTGGAGGATGAATTTTTTCATGGAGAATGATACTTAAGGTATAATATATTTGGTGTATTATGAAAATTTAATATGTGTTTAGTATTTCTTTTTTTGAGGAAATCCCCGATTTTAATTTTCTATGCGGATTATAAGGCTTGCGTTTTTTTATTGCTTTAGTTACCAACAACTTTTATTTGTTAATTTGGTAAAATATTACAAAACAAGCCTTACATATTTCAAAATATTACCAAAATCAACCCTCAACCATTTACGAAAATTGGTCAAATTTTACACAAAGGTAAAAATAGGAAAAATATGTTACAATTTAACGATTTTCGTTAAAAACCCTAATGGCAATAGATGACCGGTTAACATTGTATAATTCTAGCATACATCAGGATTGTTTAGGTAATTTTTAAAAGTTGAGAACTTAATTTGCAATTTGGTTATGCCTTAAGGTAGTTCAGTGCAATTATTCCTTTAATTTAGAGGGATAGTGTGTAAATGACTACTTGAGTGTGGGTTTATATATCAAATCAAATGTAATGCTAACATTAAACTATACATATGTATATGCGCTAATGTTGCTATCAAACAAAAGGAATAACTAACAGTACATTCATTTATCAAATAAAGAGATGTGCCAAATTTTGACGGTCTATTTATGAAATTGAATGATGTGTCCGGCTACTAAATCTATGTGGACATGTGGCATCTGACATGTCATTAATGAGTGTATAATGAAAATTAAAAAATAGATAAAATACTTGTCAAAAATATAAATATAAATTAGTTAATATAATTTATGCAAAATAATATAAAAAATTATGAAATATATTTATTAAAAAATAAATATTCAAAAAAATATAATACTTAAATAAAATATATAATAAAAATACTTACACACAAACACACACACAATTTCACACACAAACACACGCACACACACCATTTCACACATAAGAACACACACACACCTGCACACACACAAACACACACCTACATGCACACACACACACACACACAATTTCACATACAAACACATACCTAGATCTAGATCTGGAACACACACACACAAACACAAGCACAAGCACATACACAAACACACGCCCAGATCTAGATCTGGAACACACACACACACACACACCTGCACGTATGTGCGCTCGCGCGCGCGCGCACACACACACACACACACACAAGAACGCATAGCCAAATCTAGATCTGGATCGGTGGCGGTGTCGGTGGTAGTAGCAAGAGAAAGAAGACGGGGGTGGTGGCGGTGCGTTGACTCCGACCATTTTTCTGGGTTTGAATTTGGGGGTTGGGGAGGGGTAGGGGGAGGGGGGGAGACATGGTGAGGGGAGAGGGTGGTTGGGTAGCATGGGGGGTTTGAATTCAATGATTTTTTTTTTATGTTTTTTTAATTTACATTTTGATTTTTATATTTAATTTATTTCTTTAATCATATTATTATATTTTTTCTATTATATACACTTCAATTTTTCATATATTAAAATTTTGTGTTTAAATTTTTTATTTATAATATGTATTTGTCCATTATCATAATATATATGTATTTATAATATTTCATAATATATATGTATGTATTATATATGTATATTATTTTTATATATCAATTTTCTATATATGTGTTTTAAATTCTAAGTTAAATTTTTATTTTTAACATGAATTTTTTTTTTGTTATATAAATTTTATATTATTTAATTTTTTTATATATTATTTCCTATTATTTAAATTATATTATATGTTTTGAATGGCGCCTTGTTACAACCATGTCAGGTGCCACATATGTAAAAATTGCTAAAAAATGCCATACCAATTTAGTTATCGGACACATGTGACACCCGAATTTTTATATATGCAAAATAGGTATACTAACTATATTTATAATATAAATATCGGTTTCTATAACATACATAAGAATTGAAATTATATAATATATGTGTTTAATCACTAAATATATGTATTTATACATAAAATAGGTCTAATAAGTATAGTTATACTAATAAAAATCGGATTTCTATACCCTACTTGCATCAAAATTGAAATTTTATAGTCCATGTGTGCAAAATCGAAAATATATTTTTGCACATATAAAATTTAAAATTATGTGAGTAATATATACATAAAAATCAAGAAATGTATATAAATGTATAAATTTCAAAATTATTATTCATAATAATATATATAGTAGGATTATTTCATTTACTACATATGTTAGATTACTTGTTTATATTATATGTTAAATAAGATTTTAGGCATCTATCATTTTCATCAGCAAAGATATGCTAGGGCACACATGCTATTCTTATAATTTGTAGGAGGTTAGTCATTTTAAGATAAGGTCTAGAATCTTGATTTTTTGAAATTCACAAGACACTTGTTCTTGCCATTTTCAAGAAACAAAACACTTGCACCAATCATTTTAAGGTAAGATAATTTTCAAGACATGGGAGACACATGTAGGAGCACTTGTACACACTTTGAAGAAGAAAGCACATTGTGCACTTACTTGGATTAATCATCATAATACTTTGATAATTACCTACAAGTCTTAATCTTAATCCAGTGGCTATAATCTTGCCTTTAGTCCTCAAGTAAAAGTCAATGGCTATGATTTAGCCAAAAACACACATTTAGGTGTGATAGAGATAGGATTCTATACATCTAAACCCTTAACATATCTTAATTTGAACACTTGGACAACCTAAAATTTTGCCACCAAAATTGACTTGAAAAGGACCAAAGATTTGCTAATAAAATAATATGTGTGTTTAGGGCAAACCTCTATCAATAGGGGACCGTCCCCCTCAATTGGAAAACACAACACACACACATGGCACAGACGCACTACACACAATAGTTGGTGCTGTTATACACACACACACACGGTACACAAATACAAATACACATATAGAAGAAAATCCTATAGTGGCACACACAAGTAGAAGGTATGTCTTTACCCTATATTTCCTATATGTTTTAGATACAATTTCATTTCATTTTAAGTAGCTAATTCATGCCTAGATATTCATATGTTTATGTTTAGTTAGTTTATGAAAGCATGCATTCATATACAAATGTTTAGTTAGTTTATGAAAGCATGCGTTCATATACAAACTTGTCTATATGCCCATACATATGCATGCAGATTTGGAAAAACTAGAATTGTTCTTTTAAACTATAGGCGTACATGTACATAAAGTTATCTTAAAAACTATAAATGTGCACATATGCATAAATATTGCCTATTCATGTGCTTATCTACACCATTTTCTTAAAGTAGTTGTTAAGAACAAGTTAGTTTACTTATCACCCCTAGGTTATAATAACCATGTGAGTATCATATTACTTAAAGAATCTAATTAGTCATATCATACCCTAACTAATAGTTACTATTTATGAACAACTACGACATAATATTCTAACCCTAGCTATTAATATAAAATTTGGGCGATTGAGAGTCGACATAAGCTTGGTGAGACAATAAGCTCTAAGGTGGGTGTCTTTACTCTCTCTTTTGGGGCTTTGAACTATATACTATAAATATCATCTATGGTCTACCCTGTTTAATTTATGTTATTCGATTCTTTCGGAATTATATTTTGCTCTCTATAGTCCAACGAAATATTTCTCGAAGTGATAAGTCAAGTTATATCCAAAAAATATTGCATTTCTAATGTATCAACTCCATCCGTCCCAAAATGATTTATTGACACCCTTGGGATATCATATTTAATTATATTTTTATGTATCCCGAGTGTGGAAACAAGCTATTACTTTATTGAAAGTTTGTGAGCCTTCTGTCTTGATATGATCTACTGATACCCTTGGGGATGCTCTTGGGAAGTTCGGGCCCAGGTACATGCATGTTAGAGGGTTATATCAGGCGAAACAGACCGTCGATAGAACCTTCTTACAATGATACCATTCTATTGGATCTAATTCATATGCATAGTCGGAGGTTCACTGTGGTAAGGTTGGATTGGTGTATTACACAGACGCGTGGTACGTCTCAGTCTAGTTTAATGTCGAGGTCACTCCTTGACAAGGGAGGCATAGGGGTTTCTGTCATGATTTATTTATTTTGAGTAGCCATAAGGTTGGAGACTCCATCGCAAGGCTCACTATTATTATTGCTCAATCTGTTACTAAAATACACACTTCACACTACGACACACATTATCATGTTTTATTAGTTCTCGGTTCTTATTTCTATTATAACTTATATATATAATTATGATTGACCTCACTAAGTCATTTAAACTTATTACCTTGCTCCTATCTGTTCATTGCCTCATACTCGGGATAAAGGATGTCCATAGAATGGTGTCACGCCTCGGTTGATAGATCTTTTGTTCGGTTGTTAGAACAATTGTTAGAAAAGCTTATGTTTTGCTACTTGATGTTACAAGTTCGGTCATATTAATGTTGTACTTTTAGTATATTTGCCTTGTTTCATATATAATAATCACAGTACGGTTTTACCTTGTCTCCGTTGTGCCACAAAAGTGTTTTGGTTTGAGACTTTCATATTGGGTATCTATCTCAAGTTAGATACTCGGTATGATCGTCGTTTGACTCCAATCGTATAAGAAGGATTCTTATGAGAGGGGTGCCACAACACATTAACTATTTTTATTAATCCACCGCCAAAATTTGGCCGGTGGGACTAAATGTGGCTAAAAAATCCATCATAAGGGATTAAATGTGGGAATTTTGATCCTGTAAGACTAAATGTAAATTGACAAATTTTCTATGGGACCAAAAATAGAATTATCTCTAAAATAAAACTCCATTAAGAAAAGCCAATGAGTTTTGCGAGTCAAACGAACCTAAATATATTAAATTAATATTGAAAACAACCATACCTGTGCAACAATTTTGTTTTAAAAAACTTATAACAATGATATTTTTGGGCATAACCGTCAATTGTTAATTTAAATAAAGACAAAAGATTAATCGATTTCATTTAATAACGTGTAAATGAAAATTATAACTAGCCCATGATATATAAGTTTTGATTCATGAACATCTAGCCAAGAAAAACCAAAATTAAAGGCTGAATCAACCATAAACGTATTGTCATGTTTTCCATCTATACTTCTCGAGGTTTAATTAGAAATTTAGAATAGTTATGAAATAACTATCATGTCAACAATAAGCATAGCATACCCAAATCATGTACTTCGTATTAATGCTGTTCTTTTACTATTGTTGTCGAGGAGATTAATTTGTGCTATATCTTATAACATATATAAATCATTTATCTACTTTATCCCACGCCTTTATCAACTTTACTAAACACCCATGAATTAACATTTGTCGTCAAAATGTTTTCAATCATGCTGTTTCATATTTCGCATGATCAGATCTTGCAATTATTGTCTTTCTCAGTGTGACAAAATCAATCATATTGCGGTGAGGTACGTACTTGATTGATGATCCGTGATATAACTACATCTAGATTTCGTCACTACAAAAAAATTGTTAATTTTCAAAATTTTCCAATGAGTTTCAAATCTCCATCGTTGTGTTCTACTTTTTGGCGGATTTTTAGGAGGAAATTCCCCCGAACAATTTTTCTACCGTATATTCACTGGACAATTTACCGCAGAAATTTCCGGCCGAATTCCTGTACAAATATTTTTTATTTTAAAAAGTATAAAAATCGTCTGGCAAAATTTGTAAGAAAAATTGCTGATTTTTAGTGAGTTGATTAGCCAGATATTGCCGATTTATATTATTAATTAAGTCACTACTAGAAAAACAAAAATTTGCGATCGAAAAAATCAGTCGCAATTGGCGACCAACTTTGCGACGGATTAAGTCGGTTGCAAAAACAAAAAAAATGCAGTCACAAAATTCGCGTCAGGCAAAAAAAGTTTAGGCACGATTTTAGCGACAGACCTGATCCATTGCAAAAGTGGTTGCGACCGACTTTGCAACCGTATTTGCGACCAAATTTTTCTTTGTTTTTTATGGCCCACTTTGGGACCGAATTTTTCAGTCACAAAATTCTTTTCTAACGTGGACCATATTTGCAGCCGATTTCATCTGTCGCAAAAATTTTATTTTAATTTTTAAAACTTTTTTGGGCAAGTATCATTTTAAATCCCACTTTAATGGTTTTCTTTTTTTTTTTTTTTTTTTTGAAAGTTTGATTATGGATATGTATAACTAATTTTATGATTTTAAAAGTATCAATCAATCTAATACTATGAAATAATGAATGAAAGATATCTATATATATATATATATATGCTAATAATTAGTATTAGTTATTTGTGCATACTCGATGTGTGTACAAAGTAATATATATATGTATATATATGCTAATAATTTGTACTATATATATATATTATTTAATTACATATTTAAATTTTAATAAATTGCATCTTAAATATTTTGAATTTTATATATGAATACTTTTTACTATTTATTAATTTTATTAGAAGTGAAAAGTAAAGTGATTTTTTAAAAATGAATCAAAATTATATGATGAGTAATAGAAAATTAATTGAATATGAGAACTGCAAAA
This sequence comes from Petrea volubilis, assembly GCA_026212405.1. Taxonomy (NCBI): domain Eukaryota; kingdom Viridiplantae; phylum Streptophyta; class Magnoliopsida; order Lamiales; family Verbenaceae; genus Petrea; species Petrea volubilis. Next base: position 4,709,339 of record CM047877.1, on the reverse strand, counting down.
TATTAAATAGTGTTATATGAGATAAAAATAAAAAAAAACAAGAGAATACATTGAAAAGGTAAAATGAAAAAAAAGAAAAACATTGAATTGGAGTATTAGTGAAAAAATAGGCGAGAGAGATAATATGGAAAAAAACAACGTTGAATTGACAGAGTCCTAGACAGTTAATCAATGACATACTTAGTAAATCTAGTACATAGCTGAATTTATTAGTAAAATTCGTACTTTGTAGAATTATATACTTTGAGATGCCTACTGATATCGATGTAAGTTTGATTATATATATATATATATATAGTGCTCAATCGCAAAAAAACCAAGTTGCAAATTTTGATACCAATTTTGTGACTGATTTCCAACTAAAATCGATTGCAAAATCTTGCTCAAATTTACATTTTTCTAGTATTGAGTGAACAGACCTTTGACCTTTTTTAAGGTTTCTGTATGTAATTTTCTTAAATATCATTATTAAGTTATTCTATGTCTCGTAACTACAAAAATGGACTAACTATCATTGTCGTCCTCCATGTTTAGTCTTTTTCTTAGTTTTCTCACCATTATATGTATAACTACCACTCATTGTGTCTTACCGAAAAAAACTACCACTCATTGTGTTTATATCCCAGCAAAGCTTTTATCGTTTTTTATTTTAACCCCTCGCAAACATTAATTATTTTTACATTCATATTTTTAAATATGATTTTTTTCCCTTAATTTCTCTTCTCCAATTTTATTCTATCTATTTTTTTTCTTCAAGCATATAATAAATTCAAACTATTATATGGAGACATTTGATCAAATATACAATATATAAGACTTATATAAAATATTTAATTCTATATGATTTAAAATTTTATACATACACATTGAATGTACAACCATGACCAGTAAAAATAACCTATCTACCAATATATTAATTGTTTATACTTATAGAAACTAGTGGGTGTAGCACATTCTATGCATGTATAAAATAAAAATAAAATATAATTTAATCACATGTTTAATAAATTTATAATGCTATACATTATGAGAAACCAAAACAATGATTGAAAATTAAATTGAGTTTTATAATTGAAAAAACAAATAAAAGGATAAAGTAAACTATATATAGAAGATAAAGATATGAGAAAAGGGAGGGAAGAAAAAAAAGATAAAAAATATATCATGTTGAAAAGTGGAGAGAGAGAGAGAGAGAAAGAGAGAAAATAGGAGTGAGGAAAGAGAAAAAAGGCCAGACCAAGACACCAAGAAGTTATTATAGGGTCCCGATGCTTTATAAAAGAACTAGTAAACTAAGCACACTAGATGTGTGTGCATAGAAACAAACATATAAATTTAATTACAATGCTTAGCTTAATAATGAGAATATTTAGCAACATAAAACATATATATTAACTATTTTTAATGCAATTATAAAATGTCCACAACATAAAAATATGTTCTTATAAATTACTAAGTAAAAGGAATAATAATTTACAACAAAATAAATTTATTAAGAAAGTAAAGGGGGGGGGGGGGAGAGTAGGAATAGATAATAGAAAAGAGAAGAGAAATGGAATGTAAACTTTGAAATAGGAGAAAGAAAAATAGTTAAGGAAGAGAGCTAATAGATATTTTAAAAAATAAATAAAAAGAAAAAAGAAAATGACAGACCAAAGATACTAGGGTTTGTCTAAAATAAGGTACTCATCATACTAGGTTAAAATTAGGTATTGTAGTACTTTACTAAAATGTGAGAATACATATTACTTGTACAACAGATTGCAATCCCCTGCGACCTGTTAGTTAAGTTTAAATAATTTATTGCCTACTAGTTACTTGAAAGGCTGAATTTTAAATTTTATTTATATGTATTTGGTGTATTAAACCAAACATATCCATTCCACTTATTCATATCTATTTTTTTTTTCAAATCAAATTCTATTAGATGTATTTTAATTTTTATGGATCTACAAAAATAAATTTCACTAAATCTTAATTAATATATCAGTGTTAATCATCAAAGTTATACATTTTGTATCACTCTTAATATATTCTTGATTTTAAAAGTAGAGAAATTAACTATTAAATAAAACTTATATTTATGTATATAGAAATAGAAAAAGGAATTAATCTATTAGGTCCCAACGAAAGTAAACATTATATGAAATCACTATATAATACACACCATAAAAATTCAAGAATGTAATACAAAAGCATGACTATCTTGGAATTTCAAATAAATTATTTCAAAGATTTGTTGCATTATACAAAGTTTATTTCTCATCAACTGTACACGTTTTCATTTTTTTTAATCATTGCAATTTGTCAATCTTTCTTGAAAAACTTTAATAGTATAGAATTAAAATTATGAAATACTAGATAATTACAATATTTCATATTTTGATAATAAAGACAGATTTTTTAATTCCATACTTATTAAAGAATTAATTTTGAAAAGGCATGGGTTTTATTTTTCTTTTTAATTTTTTAGAGCCTTGATCTCGTTTTTAGCTAATTTATACTAATGTAAAATATTATATTTTTGAAACTTTAATATTTTTTGTTAAATTACTTAAAATATACAAAAAAAAATATCATACTTTTTCGTACTTTTGTTTCTTTTAATTAAATTCTATTAGATTTATTTTAATTTTATTTGTCGACAAAAATAAAATTTCATTTTATCTTAATTAATATATCATGTTAATCATTAAAGTTATAATTTTCATCACTTTTAATGTATTCTTGATTTGAAGAGTAGAGAAATTAACTGAAAAAACCTTATAGTTCTAGAACATAACAAAAAAACTTATTGGATTCTAACAAAACAAGCATTATATGGAACCACTATATAATACACTATACAAATCTAAGCATGTAATCTAAAGCATGACTATCTTGTGATTTAAAATAAATTATTTCAAATATTTGTTGCATTATACAAAAATTTATATTTCATATATATACCATATATTAAAGTGCGTTTTTATTTAAAATTAAAAACAATAAAGAGCGTTTTTATATTTTTAAACATAGAGTGGCTAAATTTTAATTTTCGGTGTTTCATAAAAAAATATAGAAAATTATAAAAAAAAAGACTTAATTATATAATTATGAAAAAGAAAATATAGGATTAAGTTGAATAATGGGGAGAGAAAGGGGAGAAAAAAACCATGGAATAATTTAGGGAGAGAGGAGAGAGGAGACAATATTGATATCTAATGAATGGAGAGAGAATGTATCTTCATATTGGAGATAAATAGTAAATTAATTATACATAGTCTCAAAATCGATTTCTTAAACTTATTGAAAAAATAAAAATTGATACGTGATACTTAGTGAAAAGCATACCTAATATAAACTTGTATAGGGTGATTTTATTTTAGAAGGCCCCAAAATACTAAGGTAATTACTATCCCACCCTAATGCTATATAATAGTATAGATATTATAGATACATATGTATCAACTGCTACCCTACTAATTAACCACCACCAACAATAATCTTTGGCATCCTTTTTTCAAGGGAGTTGTAAGCTGATATTAATACTACAATTAATTTCATGTGAAACTCAACAATGTAAGTGATGTAAGCTGATATTAATATTACAATTAATTTCATGAGAAACTCAACAATGTAATAAGTGAATATACGAGAATAATTTAGGTTTGAAAATTGTCTTAGTGCTATAAGCTCTTCTTGTCAAAGAAATTATTTAATTGCTAACTAATTAATGATGGGTCATTAGATTAACACAAGCGAAGTTGTTGGCAACTTTAGATGGGCTGATTCATATCCTAACAACAATTTAAGGGCGGTGGGAATGTCAAATTAGTCACATGAAATTGATCTTCACAAATAAAATAAGCAATAACATATATTAAATATATGCAAAATTTTGGGTGCCTGATCAAATAATATAAGTTGTATTTTTATATAAAATAGTTGAGCCACAAAATAGCTTGTGTGACTTGTGTGACTTCTCTTTATTGATAATTGAATAATTTCTGACACTAATTAAGATAATATATATATATATATATATATGTGTGTGTGTGTGTGTGGTGCAAATTAATTTGTCACGAAGATTTTTTTTTTCTTTTTCTCTTGTCATTGTCGTTGTGTAATGAGCCAATTAGGGCACGTAAAGATAACAGGGAAAAAACAAACCATACATTGTCAGGGACAAAATTAGGCAAAAGCTTGTTTGAGCAAAGCACGAAACAAATATATGCAACTTTTTTTCATTTTATTGCCTGATATGTGTGGCCATATTTCTTTATTCTCATTTGTTAGAAAAAATTATTTGAACAACAAATTCGAATATAGCGAATTAAACCATATATGTTACAATCTGGCTCAATAAATTTTATACTAAGAAGGCTTTCACTGGTTAGAAAATGGGCAACCTTGATCAAATTTTAATGCAGCGATCTCTAATTTAATAAGATATAATAGTAAGAAACACATGCTTTGCGCATGATCAGTAATATTTATCTTATTTTTTTTAAAAAAATGTCAATTATGATACACCATGAATATATTGAGAATATTTTATTTTTTTAAAGAAATATTATGGATGAATAAAAACTAATGAAATTGGCCACTCTATTATATTATTATTAAATTAATCACACTAATAGTTTTTAAAGTTATTTTGATTTTTTATAAATTTTTCTTGATATTAGCTTTTTTTATGAGTAAGTTATTAAAACTAATCCGTCAAAGGCTTACGAAGGACCTGCCTACCTTCTTTAGGGAAGGATCCCTTCAACAAAGAGTGACCGAGTTGATGCTCTTGTAGGAGCACCTCCTTGCCCGTGTAGTAATGTTTCCACGTTTGTGGTATCCGCCGCTGCATCTTTGATTACATCACATCCGCCGGGGTTGAATACCCTTTCTTGGCTCGTTCAGTACTTGACTAACAAACTCGTGTAGTGTAAATAAATATTTTTACAAAATCAAATATATATCTTAATTTTTAAGAAAAAATTATCAATGTTTGATACTAGCTTTTATTTTCTTTCAATATTTGCTAAATAAAAAAATGTGCATATATACTACCATTAATTTATACAATTATTTAACATCTATATTTACTTAAGGGAAAACTTACAATTAGACCCTATGAGGTTTGGTCAAATTACAGCTAGACCTCCTTAGGTATGAAAAATTACACATACGTCCTTTGAGGTTTGGGTCCGGTTAATAGGTAGTGCATTCCGATTACTGACATACCATGATTTGCTTATGTAAGCAAAAAACTATAGTGGAACTTCAATTTTACTATTTTTTCAAAAATTCAAACTTTTTTGTAGACAATAATACTCTTATTGGAATTGAAAATTGTCATTAAGAAAATGGACAAATTTATCATTTTACATTTAAGCTGAATTGTGGGATTTTTTTTTTCTTATTTTTTCCTTAACAATCCGATAAGGATAACAAAGTCATTTTATAATCTTTTCATTGGATGTTATCTGGACCCAAACCTCAAGGGAGGTATGTGTAGATTCCCACACCTAAGGGGGTCTACCTGTAATTTGACATAATCTTAGGGGGCCTAATTTTTTCTTTACTTAAAGATAACTATTTATCACATTTATTTGTTAAAGTATTTCCAGTAGTTCTTTCCTTTAGTATTGATTTTAGGTATGTGTACAATTATTTTTACTCCTCATTATATTTGTGAAACTTCTAGTTTATAGTAAATTAAGTATTATTAAGTATATCACATTCTATATTTACAAAATTTATAGTTCAATTTCTTCATACCACTATTTTCCATCATATCGCTACTACAACTACCATTGATTTTATTATAGTAAAGTCGAAATGTATGTTAGTCACATTATTACACCATATCCACCGCTATTATCATGCTTATATTCTTGTTCAGATCCTTCCTTATTTTTATTTACATCTGAACCATTACATTCACCTCGGTCTTCACCGCTGTTTTCTTTTCCTCCACAATTGCTGTTAAATCTACATATTATATTGTAACCACTACTTTTAACAACATCCATTAACACCTTTACCTCCACCTTTATTGTCTCTTCCTCTTTATTGTCTCATATAGTAACTCATACACCAAATCACTACGATGTTAAAGCACTTAAAAAAAAAAAGAAAACAAATCATATTATCATTTGTATGGAAAAATATAAAACAATATCAATTTTCAAATATTAAAGAGTTTTTATCCCTATTTTTTGTCATATACAATTGCATATGCAACATTTCTATCCCACATGGAATTCGTAAGGAACAAAAATAATTTATTTATAAAATTGAATTAAAGAATTTAAGAATATTTATGGAATATCTTTTTTAAATAAATTGTTCATAATTTAATTTAAAGATGTATTCAATGAATTCGAAGACAATTCTCACGTTAAATGGAATCACGGACACGGGGCATGACAACATATACGACGAAGTCTCGTCTAAATATTGAAGTAAAAATGGACCATCCATCGATAGGGTTTGTGGTTCATTGTAAAGCAAATGAATTATAAATGGCGAGGCAAATGGATTATGAGCACGTGAGTACTTGGTTTTGCCAGCCTGAACCATCGTAACTCGTAAGGTGTGGGGGCTGAGTTTCTTGTCATGCCCTTAAATTGTGCTGATAAAAAAAAATGGCAAAATTCTCTGCCAATATCGCAGGGATGCTGTTCCCTCTTGATATTCGTGCTCTGCCTCTATTATTCAATTCTCTCATTCACTAATTGACATTATTAGTTGAAAAAACAGTGGGGATGAAAGGTACTCGTGGTAGGTGTCTTCACTTCACCAGCACTATCGTGTTTGGTGCGCCGGGAAGATATTGTGCTTTTGTTAGTTGATGATGTTTTTTTATTAGGATATGTTTAAAAAGTGGATTTTGGTTTAATTTAACTTCAATCACGGATAGGATTATTTATTGTAAAATAATATTTTATCTCTTATTTAATAATTTATATTTTTATTATGTGTATAAAATTACTTCATTAACTATACATTGGGTCTTAGATCTTTACATTTGACATATATTCATATATTAGAATAAGAAATGAAATACGATTTGAAATAGAGGATTTCATATGTTTCAAAAGTTAATTGATTAGGTAAGTTGTACCGTGCATTAATGAGTGGTTGGAAAAAGTAAAGAAAATATTCAAAAACAATTCATATCATAAGTTTTTTTTTTATTTCAACCACTTATTAATTCATGTGGTGTGTATTGGTAAACGAAGGAAAAGATGCAACACCGTTTTGTAAGCGTAGCAAAGGATCCAAATTCCAAACTGGTATTTAATTGTTGTTGAATATTTAACACACTCCTTGCACAGCTATGGCCGGACACATGCAAGAAAGTTGAAGCATAAAGTTTGTAGGGATATGAACATTGGCAGTCGGAGAGACTTAAGTGCAAGATCTTTGGTTGTTTTGATACCATGCTGAAGAAATGGATCTGAATCGAACTCAACTTTAAAAGACTAACTCGTCAAGGGATAATTGTTCATAACAATTATAAACCACACACATCCTTGTAGTAGGGAAGCCCGGACCATGAACTCAATCCGATCCTTGAACACGTCATAGGACGAAGGTAGGTCTATCTCGCCTCCGTAATCCTTATTGACTTGATTTCAGCTAATTTAGAGATTTCAAGCCATAATAGGACCACATATGGAGCCGACGTCACTAAGAAGACAAAGAAGACCAAGAAGACGAATAAAAACCAGGGCCCTAGAAATCACAACCATCTCTAGAGAGAAATTGGGTCTCCATTGCACTTTATTTTATAGGGGAATAAAGCAAATGCTGCTCTATTCTCCAAGGGCCCACCCAGATCTGCTTTCTATCTCAACATTTGGTAAATGTGGAATATTTAACAAGATGCCTCACCCTACAATTACTTAAAGTTAAGATTTTTAAAGTTCATAATAATAAATTTAGTTGAATAAGTATGTATTTTAGTGAACATAAATTCTTGAAACTCTCAAAAAAAAAAAAAAAAAAAAAAAAAAAGGAACTACCTTGATAAATTCTAAATCCGCCTCATAGTATACAATTAGTTGAATTATTTCCCTAAGTCAATATTTCTTAAATTTGAATTTGCAAAAAGATACATGATCTGCCAATGGTTTATCATTATACACTTGAAAGGTGCGTGTTATCTCCGGTCACCATCGTAAGATAAGATGGACAAAATGCCAAATTGATAAGTCAGCTTTAGTATTTTGTTGCGGAGTCTAGTCGACTAGTACAACTTGATCACCCCGAGGTGGTGGTCGAATGGTTCCAAATTTACTTTCATTTGATAAGTTCATGATTTGGATTTGGATTTGGATTTGAATTTGAATTTGAATTTTTTCTTAATTATTTGCCATAAATATTTGTTTGATTTAATTATAGACTAATACCGACTTCTGTAAGCTATACTCGGCTATAGTCTATATGGACAAGATTAGTGACCTACTAGTTGTTCATGAGATCATATGTTTGTTAGCTACATATGAAACCAAACAATAAACATAACGTAGGGAAAGAAATAAACAAAGTCGCTACTATTAGTATTAGATAACTGTGATTTGCCCATATCACCATGAGGGGTGATTATAACAATTTTTCATATATGAGGGTTTTTTTTTTAATTTCGATAAATTTAAGGGGCTATAACTGTAATTTCGCCTTACCACACATGCACATACAACAAAAAGAAGTAAAATAAAATAAAGAGAAAAACGAAAAAACGAAGAAGCTCTCAGTTTTTGGGCTTAGGTCGATATGAGCCGCACTGCATGTACACTGGGTCTACGCGGATCTACAGAATAACCGAGTTGAGCTTTATTTGGCCTGGGCTGAGCATTGTTATAAATATGCCTGTCAATAGAGAGGATTTTAATCCAAAACCAATCGGAGTCCAATTTGATTTTTAGTATATTCATTCACTTAAAAAAGTTGATGGACCGATCTGATTATAATTATTCACAATTAAAAATAAGTGAATCAAATATGGAATCAAGTAATGCGATCTATTAAATATTTGAATCCTAATTTTAGTTATATATATATATATTTTTAAATTAATAACATTATGTATATCCCTTCAAAAAAAATAACATTATGTATGTAATATTAGTAAAGACATTTAAATAGAACGTAATATTTATATTATTATAATTCATAATATATTAGTCTTTATTTTTCAAGGTAATTTTTTTGACAAAATAATGTATGGTTTTCACACATATTCTAAAAATATTTTTCTTTCGTATTTAATTTTATTTTTTACATAAGGGATAAATCTTTTTATTGGTTACTTGATTTTAAAACTTCAAATAGTATTTAGCCCCAAGCCAAGACATGGGATATCATTATGCATATATTTTCATAAATTTCTATTATAAAACATAATTTGATAAAAATAATGAGCTTTTTTATTCATAAATCAATACATAAATATATTAAAAAAATTTATAATAATAGAACATGTTTGATCTCAATATTAATTTTGGTATAATAAGGAAACGAAGTTTTTAAAAAATTATATAGAATCAAAACTTTTAATTATTATTAAAATAAATGATAAATATTGTAAAGAAAAATATTAATTTTGTTATTTTTTTTGAATTAAAATTTAACCCATCTTAATTTAAATACTTGATAATTGTTGGGCTCTTTTTGATAAACATGAAGTACAAATATACTTATTTAAATTTATATAAAAGGTATTTGAATTTCATACATAGCAAAATAAATTAAATGAGGCTATCCATATATGCATTTACTTGAATAGCCTTAAGGTTTCTAAATTTTATATATATGATATATATTGCATCTTCACTAATGTAATGAATGTCATCACATATTCTAGGGGTAAAATTGATTTTGATCTTTGAGATTTGATTTCAATCTCAAAAAAATCCTTGTATTTTTAATCGACTTCAATGTCGTCCTTCCATTCATCATCTGAAAAGTATTTCTGGTAATAAAATATAAATTGACCAAGACAACCTTAAAACTACATATTTACATAGAAAAAAAAATCAAACTCATTCCTAACATTTCAAAATAAAAGCAGAATAGTCTCTCAAATTTGATGAGAAATATTTGAATGCAAACAATATTATTGGGCACTTAAGTGGCTCAAAAAGCAAATAGATCAAAATTGTGTAGCCTAATTACGTTAAAAATGTTCTCCAACGCCTATTTAATCACATTTTGTAATAATCCCATTACTATAGTATTTTGCAACCAAAATCTTATTTAATAATACCCTAAAATTTTTACAATATCATGAAATGGGTTTTGATGATCATTAATAAATATACAATTATCAAATTAAACACCTAATACCAATTTCGCAAGAAGAAACATTATTTTGCATTTTCATATTAAAATTAATGATAATTCTAGTCCCATTAATAAGTAAAATATCACAAAATGGCCTTGTTTCTTTCATCCATATTTTTTCCCTACAATTTGCGCTTTTATTAAACTAAAACAAGCTACACCAATACATTGACTCCCACCACTATTTACTAGTTTTATTAAGAAAAAAAAAGATGAGAAAAAAGGCCTTTTCGGATAAAACTCCACAAGATAAATTAATTTCTTTTCTACGCGTTGAAATTTTTAATCTTTTTGACGTTCAAAATTCTGTTTTGGTTTTCTATTTTGTTCGAAGTTCAACAAAAGGAAAACAAAAACTTTGGAGAAGGGTTTTGAAAATCAAATTTGTTGCTAAATAACATGTAAATTCTTTTACAAGTCAATATCTTCTCATAAGTGGATATGGTTAAGATTCCTTAAATACATAAACTGTTAAGATCTCTTAGTAACTTTATTTAATTATTATAAGGTATCAAATTACTAAAAGACCCTATAATTTAGGTAGGGGAGGGGGGGGGGGTGGGAGGGGGAGTCGTTGGGTGATGACCAGAAGGATGAAATTGCACTTAATTTAAAATATTAGGACTATTTTGAAATTGAAATCAAACCTCATGGATCAAAATAAATTTTACCCCATATTCTAGTGATTCATACTTTTATTATCCAATTTCTTGCTATAGGAAAGAGTTGTCTCAAAAACTAATAGCATGTGTTCATATTTGAGAAAATGTACCCACCTTAGGAGATGATATTGTGAAGAGGGAGAAAACGATGTACAAAATTTATTTTATATATATATATATATAAATATATTTTTCTCTTATTTTAGTAATAAATAATTTCATAAATTTAGAGTTTAATTTAATAAATTAAATTACTTAATTACAATCTAGTTTGACAAATCAAATTTATCAAAAATTAACCACTAAAATTTTCAACCACGTAATCCATATGCAAGATTTACATATTTAATTTTTTTAATATGACTATTACATGTGCACAATTTGATTGAATATATTTATGGTATATGTATATACAAAATGTTGCACAATACAAATAAGTTTATTGCAGACAATTATGTGTACAATTGATATGCAATTTATTTATGGCATACACAAAAATTATTATTATTATTATCATTATTATTATTATTATTAGATATAACTCCGCAGACATTAGATATTATTCTGCAAGTGTCTAAGACTATACGTTATGTATTGCACATTATTTTGCAAGTTTCTAAGAATATACGTTATGTACTCATTCCAATTTCGCACAAACGTTGAACAAACATTAATAATGTAAATTTCTAACATTATATGTTATGTTCTCACTCCAATTATGCAAACATTAGACAAACATTAATAATGTAAGTTTTGGACATGTTCAGCAAGCTTCTAAAAATATATGTTATGTATTTACTCCAATTTTGTACATCAAAATTGTTTTGACTAAGCATGCTTAAGATTAGAGTCATTTTGATCAATTAACAGAGGGTTTACAATCAATTTAATCAATTTTGCACACATCGATCCATATACGTTCATACTAATTATGTTTGGCCAATTGACTTTTTATATCTATGGACATACTCCACAATTTTAACTAAATTGTGCAAACATCGATTCGTATGCTGCAATTTTAATATAATATACTGTATACATTCATATTAATTCTACTTAACTTAGGTTTGATTTCCTATTGCAGAACAAATCCAACACATTCACTTTTGTACTTCAGAATTTCGGGTTTCATGGATAGAGATTTTTTCTACACAAAACAGTGTTCATACGAAGAGAGAGAAAGTAATTGGGAAGAAAAAGACGACCACCATGGAATTAAAACTTGTGAAAGATTTTATTCCAACAACACATGCCTTTTCGCCCTGAACTTTTCAAACCTTGCTTCTTGAATTACCATAACCACAAACTCTCACTTTTGATAATTTGACAGTTCCTTAGAATTTAATTTTAAAAAAAATCGATTTAGACCGTAACTCACAATTATAATTTCTCCACAAAAATTCAATCACTTTCACCATCCAAAAATTAGAAATTGAACTTACCATTAGATTCCTCATGAAAAATCAGTCAATAACTAATCAAATTTCGCCATAAAATGTCGCCCAAACAAACCCGACACCTCTGCCACCATTCACACCACCCACCGCAGGAGCTCCACCATCGATCATCAAAATCAGGCCTTTATGCCTACCCATCGATGCATCTCGTGGAGAGGATTGATTTGATATATTTATCTTTTACAATTTGATGAAATTTTGAAGGAGAAATCGGGCCTTTATGAAGTTTTGTGTGGTGGTGTAAATATGGTGTGTACAAAGAGAGTTTCCTATAGTTATGACAATAGAGAAATGAGGAAGAGAAAGCAATGGAGAAGAAAATAATGGCGACTAAAAAATATTTTTTTTGATTAATAAACTGGGGCCTTTTTTATTCAGTTTAGGAGATTGGGGAGTGGTATCTAAAAAATCTGCAAAATGAGTACCTAAGACTAAGCCAAACTCCCTTTATTTTATTTGGTTTTGAATGAACAAAATAAAATTTATATATCTTAAAATTCAATAAAATATTTTTTATATTTTGTACAACTTAAAATTTAAAGAAAATATTTTGTTTCTTTAAAAAATGTCTACTTTATTAAAACCATCGTTGATATAAATAAAATTTAAAAACTTGAAGAAAAATTTTATATTAAAAAATTTAATAAGTTTTAAATTTAAAGAGTTAAAGTGTAATTTCGTCAAAAATTTGTCAATTGGATTTTTTTAGAATAAAAATTTGATTAAATGAGTTTTTAAATTGAAAGTGAACTCCAATTTGTTTTAAAAAAATATAAAAATTAATTTTAAGGATCTTTTTGTACTTTACCCTAATTACTATTGTGTTGTGATATGCATGAATTAAGACTCTGCAAATGAAGAAGAATGAAAATCATCTAGACACAGGGGACAACTCTTTTATGCACCAATATGAATTATACATTAGCACATGAGGGTTATTTCAAGTATTACGTATTTTGATAAAATATATTAAAATTTTACGCATGAAAATATTTTTCACTTATATTGGTGCATGAAATGAGTTTACACTCATTACATTAAAGAATTTTTTGTACTCTTAATTTTTACATGGTTCGCATAAAAGTTGGACTTCTTGAGCACAATGCAATCTAGTGCTTCCTGTCGATTTGAGGGATTTATTGGTAAATTAGTAAAAATCCATTTTTTTTTGAAAAAATAAAAAGAAAAAAAATATTGTGACAGTAGGGATGTACGCAGTTGGATTTGGATGATTTCAATAAAAAAATTTAATCCAACCCCATATATGCGAGTTGTTAACAACATAAACCATAATTATACAATTATTTTTCCAAACCAAACGGCTCAGGTTGTGCGGGTGGGAAGGTTTGTGGGTTTTATATACATTTATCACAATCCAACTTATTTTTACTTGCGAATTCAATATAAACGACAAGAAAAATGTTAGAACATATTTGATGTTGCTACTCATTGCAAATTCAAATATAAAATAAAAATAAAATTTAAATGGATGGGAGAATATATAATTGGAATGAATGCTACTCAATAAACTAAATGTTTATAATTCTAATATTGAAAAGTTGTTATGTATTTATAGAGAGATAATTAATGGAAGAATTAATATAAAAATGCATCACATAATATATATATATATATACATATACATCTTATATATGCATAAGTATGGCACTCAAGTTGCAGGTTGGACTAATTTTATATATTGAACCTGTTACTCCGTTGAAAAGTGGCGGATTTCAATGTTATTCAATCACAGTTATGATTTAAAATTTTACAACCGATGATTTACGGAAAAATTGGGTCGGTTTGGAGGGGTTGTGCGGATTAAATGGGTTTATGTATACCCCTAAATGACATCTATACTATATATAAAAAAAAAAAAAAAAAGAAAGAGGCTTTATACACTCAAAATGGTAGTTTTGACACCACCATACCAAATTTTGATATACCTATTATACCCTTATATTTTTCATGAAATGGAAAAATCTTTTAAGATCTTAAATGAACTTTTACTTTACTAACATAATTTTTCATCTCCCATGTTCTCCTTTTTCTTCTCTCATATTGCCCCACTTTCAAGAGAGTTTCATTGCAATTTTTCCTATACAAATACGATCCAACGTACAAAGATAAACAGTGGGTGTAAAGAATCTGATTGTAATTTACAATTTTTTCTAAAAACAAAAAAGAAAATAAAAAAGAGCCCCGCGTTTTGTAATTGTTGGCTTTTCTCCCTTCAAACCTTATTTAGTCTTCTTTTAGTTTTTCTTCATCTCTTGTCTTTAATTTCAAGCAAGATAGAGATAATCATGTATATGTATCTTGTGTTAATTCTTTTCCAAATAAGCCTTACCTTATATTTTTCGATTTATATTTTAATTATTATTGGTGAAAAGAATCATTAAATTACTGCAAATTAAAGTGTGTGGCGCAGAATCCATCTCATAATTTTATTTATAATTCAAAGTGCAGGTAATTTTATGAAAAAAAATTTGAATTGTTTTGGACATAGATATATATATATATATATATATATAAGGATTTTTTGTTTGAATTTATATGGATCCGTTTTAAATTGTAATAATTTCATACTTAGTAAATGTAAAATATTTGATATTGATATGCTCCATGATTAATTGTTATTAATACGTATCTAAAAATATTAATTGTAATTTATATAAATATTTACATGTAGCGACTGTGTCCCCGAATGGTTAATTCTTAAGAAAAGCCAGAGCAGGCCACTGAGACTATTTCTGGAACCTTTGTAATCAAAGCAGCAATTTAGATTCTTTATTCAAACAATGTCATCTTCCTTTATGAAGTGTAACCAAAGATGCATGTTAAGCGTGTGTAATCCACTGATAATTATTTATTTAAACAAATAATTAATGCATTTGATATTTATATCAACACAAGTAACAGAAGATGGAACAAAAATTAAGGAGAAAACTTCATTTTTCGTCCCTTACATTTACACCTATTTCGATTTTGATCTATCATGTTTACGCATTATCACATTTGGTTCTTCATGTTATATTTTTTTTATCCAATGTCATCCTTTCGTTATAATTTTTGTTAAAAGCTAACAAGTTAGTTACATTTTGCCCCTCAATCCATTAGCTTTTGACAGAAAATTTAACGAAATGATGACATTAGATAAAAAAAACATAACGTGAAGGATTAAATGTGATAGTGCGTATATATGAGGGATCAAAATCGAAATAAGTGTAAATATGAAGAACGAACAATGGTGCTATACTTCGTATAATCTAACTAACTAGCACCACCATTTTTTTGCTTGAAATTGAAGCTCTCAAACGTGATGATCACCCCCTTGCATTCTAAGTCAAGACTAGTTCAATTTTATTTTTAATTCTTTATTTGAACTCTGGCCAAGTTGTGAAATAAATTGGAATTTGAACCCTCTAAATCACTGCTACATCTTTAAACTAGTTCAATCATTAAATTTGAATTCTTTCTAGATTACTCCTAAAAAGTAAATTACTTAAAGAATATCATCTTAATTACTCTATTTTTTAAATCACCACAAAGTGTGCAACATATTATTTATATCTTTTTTGTAAAATATTAATGTAATTTAATAACTGCTTGGTGTTTTTAACGTATTTCAATTTTTCTCTCTTCTCGTTTTATTTTTCAATAACGTAATTTGAAATTATTATAAATTAATTTTCACTTATCATAAATTTGTTAAATGTATTAAAAAAATTGAAACTACATGTTTCACAGAAAACATTATTTGTATTTAATCTCACAGTATTATGTAGTTTAAACACATATTAAACTATACCTTATTTTTATTTTGCACACGCATTTAGTGAGTCAATTCCACTAATTATTAGAAACATTATATATTTTCTTTTTCTTTCTTTTTTTTTCCCCTCCCGTGAAAAACAGTAGTTCTTCAGTTCCAACTGCAAAGTTGGTGCAGTTCAAAGTCGTGTCACGACTTTCAGTATTAACTATATTACCCGAAAAAATCCTCACTGCACACGAACCGCACAGAAACGCGCAAAAGACATTCCGCCGGAGCCGCCACAACTACCGCGGAGGAGATGGCGCGAGCCGGAGGAATAACGAACGCTGTAAACGTCGGAATAGCGGTCCAAGCCGATTGGGAGAACCGCGAATTCATTTCACACATCTCACTTAACGTCCGCCGCCTCTTTGACTTCCTCGTGCAATTTGGTACCTTTTTGTTTTCCTAGTTTCGATCTCAGATACAGATTCACGGCTTTCAAGTGTTCTGATTTTTCGTCGAAATTTTGGTTTAATTGTTGTTTGATTGTGTAATTGTTTGATTTTAGAGTCCACAACGAAGAATAAATTGGCGAAATTGAACGAGAAGCTGGATACATTGGAGCGGCGCCTGGAATTGCTGGAAGTACAAGTCAGTAATGCCACTGCCAACCCCGCTCTCTTCGCTCCTAATTGATCCCGTCCTGTAAGAAATACGAATCCCGGGGTTAATTTATGGGTTTGTTAGATTATGATTATTAGCAGTGGGATTCTTGTTATTGTGGTTGTTGTTGTTGTTGTTGTTTTATGTATAGATCGCCTGAGATTTGTTTCTCTTGTATAAACACTCGTCAGTTTATGAATTTAGATCTATATATGGTGTTTGCAATTTGCTTTATTTGAGCATTTTCTGTGGAGTGTATTGATTGCATTTCGGCTATAGTTCATTGTTCTGGAATTTGTGCTGTTTTTGGATTTAGGTTGTTCCTGTGTTTATTAGAATTACATGAGTGCTTAACTCAATTGCCATGACTCGGTTCGAATTATTGTGCAGTACCTAATATACCTGTGGTTGAGTTTGGTGAGTAGCTACCAACTGTTGTATTCTTTTTCACATTCGGTGAGGACTTCCACTGGTTCTTCATATTCTAGTGATGGAAAAGGGAGTAGCCGAAAGGTCAATCCCTCCCCTATGACACCAAAAAAACCGGCCGAGCTTCTAAACGGCCCGCTAACCTCTGTTAGACCCTTAATATTGACTCATAACAAATAGTAGTAACACGGTGGTGAAGAATAGAAATCGGTCTTCATCAATTACCGTGACCTGATTCTTGTTTTGGGCCAGTGTAAACTCCAAAGACCATTAAGTTTCACAATCTCATTGTTTGATTTCCATAATCAAGAAAGGAAGAAAGAGAGAGAGAGAGAGAGAGAGAGTTCCAATTCGTTATCTATTTTCCCCAAGATTTACTTGAAAGTACTAAGGAAGTGGCTTCAGTCAAATTTCTTATCGACGGAAGAAAGATTGAAGTTGCAGTTCTTTCCATGTTAAATTTAGTTCTTGGTATTCAGATGATTGAAGTATTGAACCATGCAACCAGTGATTTAGTATATGTACTGTTTGAATACCCTTCAAAATATCTGTTTTATTCAAATTCAAAACAGTGTAAAGTGCCTTTTGAGATTTATATCCATCATCCATCTCTCCAAATTGCTTTTCTCGTACCATTGTTTCCATTTAAGATTTTGTTATTACAGGGTGCAAATCTTGTATTGATGCATACACTGATTTTTAGCAACTATGATAACAGAGAAATATTTGGCTTAATCCTTTTTTGTCGCATTATTTTTTTCCTTTATTTCACAAGACTTAGCTTTTCAATAATATGATTGAAATATGATTCACTTTGCTCTTAAATTTGTCATTATTACCTGGAAATTTGTTCTAGTTAATGTAGATGTGCTTTATGTACTCTGGGAAACCAAAGTAAAGAAGCATTACACTAGTAAGGTGAACATAGTTAATACATAAGATAGAGTGTTAAGAAACCAAACCCCATTCAGCCAAGCTCCACTCACATTTTTGGTAGCAAATATGTTCTTGAGAATGGTTTTTGAAGGAATTTTATCCAAATTTCATTTTATATTCAAGTGGATTAGAGTAAGAATCATTTTATTGGTACATTCCTCTGTCAGGATTTTTGGTGGGGGAGGGGGGGGGGGGGGGAGGGGTTTAGAAAATAAACAGCAAGTCTATTTTTTTGGTGACACAGAACTGGAATTCATTGAATAATTAGACCAAACTAGAATAGGATTATTTACATATCCTGATACAGAGCTCCATTTTCGTGCACCTTGGCCTGAATCCAAGTAAACTTGCTTCTGGGAAAGTACCACCTTCTCGTCTGAAGGTGCGTATTTGCGAAAGCTGAAGTCTGTACCATTTGTGCACATGCCATGGTCCAGAAGTTCCTTGATTTCAGATTTCTAAGTATATCACCGCACTCAGCGAGGTGTGGGGATATTTTGACAACCTGAAATAACAGTACGATGGTATTCAGAATTCTGATATCTAAATAAAGTAAAGACATCGTGAAAGGAGATTGGCCAAGATGAACACGGATGGGAGTTATTTCGACGCACTTAAACATGCAGTGGCGGGAGGCTTAATTAGGGATGATCAAGGACAGTGGGTCACATGATTCTCATGCAAACTTGGCCAAGTATCCATTACGGTGGCGGACCTTATCGGAATACAGAAAGGACTGCACATAGCATGGTCTCGAAGGATACAGCAGCTATCCATTGAAATCGCCTCCGAAGGGCTGATGAATCTACTTAGAAGTGCGGACGAGACCAGTCACCCACTAGGCTATATCATTCCGGATGTTAGACAACTACTGCATAAACCATGGGAAGTTGAAATCTCCAACATCAGGAGAGACGGTTACCACTGTGCAGATCTATTGGCCAAGAAGGGGCATTCACTGTCTACAAACGAGTTTCACTGGGAGGAACCACATGATGAAGTGGTAGAACTCCTGCTTAGGGAATGTAGCGATTAGTCTCTCTGTAACTCATCTTTTCACAAAAAAAAAAAATGGAAAAATAAAAAAGAAAGGAGATTGATCCTGGGGTACAGTTTCTAGTGAAATCTGTAGCACCTGTTTAAATTGCTTATGGTCAGAAGCTCTAAGAACCTAATAATGGTAACATGATTCTATACCAAAAGTAGGTTCCTCCAAAATGGGGCATTGTGTATTGTTCTCTACGTTTGTATCTCAGTTCTTACTTTGCAGTTCTGGACTGACGTCTTGACCGAGTGATTCCATTGTGTATCTCTTATCTTCTATAATGGTTTTTCTTCTTTATACACCACAAATGAGACGTGCAGGTATTTCCGTCATTGCATAATTACTTTCAAGTATTTGAGTGTATTCTGTAAAGTAGACATAAGTGGCACGCTCTTGTGAAAGAAAGATCGACCAGTTGAATATACGTAGTCTCGGGAGCCTCTTGTTACGAGCCTCTTGCAGTGCCTAAAGCAATTGAAAGTCTTGCTGGCCTGTTCAGAGTCTTGCACTTTGCTAGTAGATGCAAAATCTGAACAATGCACTGTCTAACTTTTATCATAGTTGCTGCTGATGCATTTATTTCCGGATTCTTGTAAATGCTAATCTTCTTGGTGAAGCAGTTTTAAGTAAAGCATGCCTCAATATCAAATTCACCTATTCACCATTTCTGAGTTTTGAAGTGGCAGATAAACCTGCACAACCGCTCTTCGACAGTGTTCTGTACTGCTCCATTATGGTATTCTGAGTAGATATTTGATGAACTTGGTCAAATAATTGTAAATTTCAACTGACTAGCATATAGAATTAATCACACAATAAATGAATGTGTATATATATATATGTATAGGGTTAATTATGTCTACATCCCTTGAGGTATCGTACAATTACAAATTAGATTTTTTTATTTTAAAAATTACAAATACCTCTTCGAGGATTTAAGACCTTTTTGTTAATATTAATAGAGATATTCAAAAGATAATTTTCCTCAAAACTCCAAAATCAGCAGAAGTACAAGAAGTGAAGAAATCTTTTCTTGAAGTGATATGAAAAAATGCACCACCGTCTACTACTTAACTTGCTTCATCAGAAATAAGCAATAATAAGACCATCATTTGAGACGATAACAACACCACGTTCGTTGTTTTCATGATATTTTTTTTTTGTCTTGTTTATCACAATTAGCTTTAGTATCCTTCGTCATTTTAAAATAATGTTTTAGAATGTGACCAGGCTTGTCGCAATAATTGCACTTGATCTCGACTTGTTTCAACTTTTATCTCTGCCCCTTTCCTTTTAATATTTGACTTCTTCCCCTATTTTCTATAACCAACAACTGAGGCTGAGATGAAGTTGAGCTTTTCTTCTCATTTCTTCGGTCAAAACAATATTCTTAACAAGTTCAACGGAATACTACCCTCAAGAGCAGAATTAATCAGTGAGACACGAAAAGTCTCAAAAATAGGACAGAGTAGCAATTATCAACAGTATTACAATTTCATCATCAAATGTTATGCCCGTATCTGACAACTGATCAAGAAATCCTTGAAATTCATTCAAATAATGAAGTATTCTGCGTTGCTAGAGGATTCATTACTGGTAACACATAAAAAGATAGGACTTATGGAATGCTTGAAATGAATTTTAGCGGTACTGTTTAGTGTTCTACCTAATCCACAGTATTTTTATGATCTAAATCCGTTTTAATTGTAGAAATAAAAGTATCTTTAGATTGTTTAGATGAGAGTGTTTACCTGTTGATATGAAACCAATATATGATTTTGGTGTTTCTAGAATAATAAGATATGTTTTCGAAAAATATATGTAATTTTAATAATTTGGAGTATTTAGTGGGTAGTTTCGATAGATGTAGTAATAAGGTAGTAGGGAATGTGTTAAAAAACAAAAAGAAGGGATTGAAAACAAAGATGATATGTTATGTAAACAATGGAGCGGGTAAAGGATTTAAAGACAAAGATTAGGGGTGATCGCGGTTCGGTTTCTTTTAACATATTTAAAATCGAATTGTCATGTTGATTTTTTCTAAAATATATTTTACATTGTGGTTTTTTAAATTAAAACTGAATGTGTGGTTTAAAGCGGTTCAGTCCGGTCAGGCTGGGTTCAGTGCAGTTTAGCTAATTTTAAGCAAGAAAAAAAATAATTAGATAAAAGTAAGAAAAATATCATCTCCTAATAGTAGTACAATATTAAATTAATATTAAAAATTCAATGCTAGAAAATAATTTTTTATAAATAAATGGTATAAAGACTAAATCTGTAGAGTCCATAAAACTAATCGATGAGATGCAAATTTGCATATTTAAATCAAGGTCAAGCAATATTATTGATTTTACTATGCAAATTTTTAAGATTTTGGCTAATATAACATACTAAAGTTTTAGTCCATGCATAATTTAATAATGAATGGTTAGATGTATTTGAAATTTTGAATGATTAAAGCAATAACTAATGAAATTTGAAACAATTTAAAGTGTGATTAGTGAATTTATCTTATACATTGAAGAGTTTAAGTTAAAAAATGGATAAATTTAGATATATATATATATATATTTAATATATGTGAGCGGTTCGGTTCGGTTTGCTTTGATTCGATTCGATTCGATTCGGTTCGTTGCGGTTTAAAAAAAAAAATAGAACCGAACCAATTTTGAGATGCGGCTTTGAACCTAATTGTTGAGCTATGATTTTTCCAAAAAATTGGAAAAAACAGTGTTGTTTAGTGCAGTGCGGGCCGTACGGGGGATTTTTAAAAATTTATGCTCAACCTTAACAGAGATCATGATAAGTGCCCCTTTGTTTTTTAAGGAATGGAATTTTGCTTTTTCTCCTCCCGCCTCTCTACTTTTTGATTTCATAAGCTCATGTTGTATTGTGGGTTTGACACTTGTGCGCGCATTCAATTGTTCTTGACCCCTCTATGGATAACTATTTTTCTAATGAAGTTATTCATTAATGATCTTGGTGAGATGTTGTAATTTCCTTTGAAGTAATGATATTATGTATTTATTTATGCCATCATCAACTGGGGTCTGGGATATCAGAACCCGCTCTTTCTTAAGACGATAAACAACTTTTTAACATTTTAATTACTAGTGGACTCGTCGTACACATTTGTGGCTCGGGTGAATTGGGATATGCTCTCACCATTTTGTTATATATCTGTCTTTACCTTTGATGATATTTGTCTGTTCAGATTTGCAAACAAGTTAAGACTTAACAATTGCTTGGCGAGAACCAAGTTTGCATGTTTCCTAATAGCTCTAATACATGACTGATTTTTGCTTCTTAAGCTGAAACCAAGGTTGGAGTATGTTGTCTGTTATTTAGTGGGCTGTATGTAAGGGTTGGGAAAGTGTGATATTGGTCAAATGTTTTCAAGTTAGGTGTTGATTTTGAGATTTGACTAAGGCCCAATGACTAAGTCATCTATTTGGAGTTGTGGTCAATTCGTTGTTGGCTCGAGAGATGCGATAACAGTTGCTTTAAGGTTTGATGACAGCTACTAATGTAGTCGTTGGAAGTGGACCGAACTAATTTTGTACGAGTGAATCTTGATTTCTTGAGTTTGCTCAATCCTTTTGTTAAAACGATGGCTTTGTTTATAGAAATGAGTCTCTTGAAATTGGGGATAATAGAAGAGTTCCTTTGGTATCTAGTAGAAATATTTATAATTTCAATTTGTGACTTCAAGATATTGTCAACCCTTTTAAGGAAAAGAAGATATTCATAGAGTTATTCAATTAAAAAAAAAAAAGAGAGAGAGAAAAATGCACAGTACTCCCCTGTGGTTTGTGAAACTAACACGCTCAATTCTATGATTTTCTAATTCTCAAATTTAACCCTGTAGTTATAAAAATTTTCCCACCACCCCCTAAATTATATTTGTCAATTTTAAAATTGAAATGACGAAATTGCCCACCACCCACTATTGGAGCACGTCAGAGCATCGCCGGACCGCCGTGCCACCATCTCTATGATGGTTATACTATACACCAAATCGTTCGTCTCATCAAGCCCGTCAAAAGCCCTCGATTAGTATTGACAAAATCCAATTTGATTGGATTTAATTACACAAAAATATATAGAAACCCTAACTCACCCGTTTCACGTTTATCGAGCAATTACTCCGCCACCAACAGTCGAATCCCAAAATTGAGGACTACCATTGTGTTCCCCGTGTCGAAGCGCTCCAAACCCAGTCAAACTTCGCAGGAAAAGTCGTTGGAAGTGGACCGAACTAATTTTGTACGAGTGAATCTTGATTTCTTGAGTTTGCTTAATCCTTTTGTTAAAACGATGGCTTTGTTTATAGAAAGGAGTCTCTTGAAATTGGGGATAATAGAAGAGTTCCTTTCGTATCTAGTAGAAATATTTATAATTTCAATTTGTGACTTCAAGATATTGTCAACCCTTTTAAGAAAAAGAAGATATTCATGGAGTTATTCAGTTAAAAAACAAAAATAAAAAAAGGATTGCCAATATATGGAAATGATAGATCCCACTTATGCACTAGAAGTTTTAAATTTCAGAGACAGTTATTCAAGCAGTTATAAAACACTTTATTTTAAATATGGACTCATTTCATTGTCATTCCATTATTTTTTTATTATATTTGATGTGCCATTTTCAGAGCATATGTCAATATTATCTCTTCAATTCGTGGTGCTTGTTTCGAGAGATTACCTATTTCGTATTAGTTATTACATTAGCAATGCACGAGTCCGAAGGCTCAATCTTGTGCTTCCTTGTTTTAAAGGCATACATTGAAGATTTAATCTTAATCTTACTTTTAAATTTTGGATCAATGTAATTTGTTTCTTGTAAATCCCTAGCGCAAGGTCTTGATTTAACATTCAATTTGCAGAGCCAAAGGTGCGTGCGCAACATGTTGTTCTTAAGGCGCATCTGCACTGATCTTAAGAAGACTTCTTGAACCTTTTGATGCACTTGCGCAGAATTTACAAAAATTTTATGCATAGAAATCCACTTTACCATTGAAAATGTTATTTTCCTTATGCTGGGATGTTAATCTTGAAACACTTTGTTATGGTCTCAGGGTTGGGTTTAGAGTAAGATATATAGTAAATATGCTTTATGAGGGGGTTGCTTAAATGTTTGTCTGTTGCTATGGTTATATGTTCAATTATCCAATTTAATTATCTGTTTATTTATTTATCTATCCATCATTTTCATCCATCTTATTGGATAGACATGTGCTTATGAATGCTTAGCCGTTAATTATGAAGTTCTATTAAGTCTTTGGGTCCGCTGACCCCAACTAATGACCTTCTAAGAGTCATGCAAACCTAGGAAGAGTCCAACAATTTAACTAAATCTTTGGATCCGTTGACTCCGACTAATGACTTGTTGAGAGTTGTGCAGACCTAGAAAAAGTCCAAAAATTTAACCAAGTCTTTGAATGTGCTAACCCCAACTATGACCTCTTGAGAGTTACGCAAATCAAGGACTAGTCCAAAAATTTAACTAAGTCGTTGGATTCTCTAACCCCGACTAATAACTTCATGAGAGTCACGCAGACTCAAGAAGAGTCCAAAATTTTAACTTAGTCCTTGGGTCCACTAACCTAGACTAATGACCTCCTAAGAGTCACGCAAACCCACAAAGAGTCCAAAAATTTAACCCTGACTAATGACCTCCTAGGGTCTGGTCAACCAAGAAGGTTCAAAAATTTTATTATGTCTTTAAGTTCATGTAACTTAGGACCTATGACCTTCAAGACCTAAGCCACTTGAAGATTTGAAAAATTTGTAAATCTTAGTGTTTGCATGACTCGAGACCCATGACTCTGAGGGTCTTGCACACCCAAATGTCTGAAATTCTCTAAGTTCTAGGTTCGGTCTGCAACACCCCCAAGTGAATGCCTTTAGGGGGTCGGCTAGCCAACGGTTTGGATTAGGCATCTAGATACTCTTAACAAATCTAAAAGATGAAGTTTTGCATTGTTTTGGAATAGCTACGGAAGGTCTTGCTCAGTGAAGAGTTGTTGAGAGAGGCGTCGCTAGGCTCATTGCGAAGGTGCAAATGCATGTTGGAGAAAGAAAAGAAGAAAAATAGAAAGGAAGTAGATTTAAGAAGGAAGGGAATGAGGAAATATGTTTATTTTTATTGAGTTTGTTGTGCAAGATATGCCTTAGAGCATCGAAAGTGCTCTACGATGATGCTTTAAAAAACTTTAGAGGAGATGGAATGCCGGCATTACAAGGAAGAAGGGAACGTCAACAAATGGAAATCTTTTAGGGACATGAAAATTAAAATAAATATTAATTGAAGTAGTAGAACCTGAATGTCAGGACTTAAGGATGAGGGACGCGTGAGATCATGGGGAAGATTAACGGTGGCTAGATAATTAAATGTAAAAGAGGGCTTGAATTTTAGTCGCCAAATGTGAAATGGAGAACACTTGAAATATAGGAATTGTTCTTTTTGTAAGAATGACTTTACTGGACTTGGATATAAATTTAGACATTTGACAAAAGCATCTGGGTTGTGTTTCATGGGCAATGTTTCATGATGTTAACTTAGCATTCTAATGGAAGTTCATAGATCTTTGGTTTAACTTAGATAATACAACATTTCAACATACTCCATGGCATCAAAGCAGTACTACAAACTTGTTCAAATGACACATACAATTTTTCATCAATTAAGATGCTTACATGCCTTTTTTTTTTTTTTTTTAACTATAATTAGCATCGCATTAGCGTCAATATTACCCAATTAATTGATTTTGGGACCTCAATCAAAACTCAATGTATTGGGAGACCTATGTTCATATCTAATTTTAAAATTCATTGTATCGGGCTTTGCTCCTACTCAATGAATTTAGGGGACTAATGATACGGATAAAACACTACTAGAAAACAGTCTTCTCGCCACGGATTTGGCCACGGAATTTAACTGGCGTGGCTAAAACTGGCCACGGACGTTGGCCACAGATTATTTTTGTTGTTGGCCACGGATAAATCCGTGGCCAATAATAAAAAAAATTAAAATTCTTATTTAGCTTAAATTAAAATTAAAAATTAAAATTAAAATTAAAATTTTAATTTTTTTTTATTTTTGAATCCGTGGCCATATTTTTTATTTTTTAAAATAAATAAAATGTTGGTCACGGATAAATCCGTGGCCACAAAAAAAATTAAAATTAAAATTAAAAATATTATTAACGTGGCCACGGATAAAGTCAAAAAAATTAAAAATTTTAATAGGTTGGCCACGGATTTATCCATGGCCATATTTTGGATTTTTAAATATAAATAAAAACATATTTTTTATTTTTTAAAATAAATAAAAATATGGCCACGGATAAAATAAAAAAAAATTAAAAATATTATTATTTTGGCCACGGATAAATCCGTGGCCATATTTTTTATTTTTTAAAATAATCAAAATAGCGACAGAAAAATCCGTCGCTATATTTACATAAATTTTCAATATTTAATTTGTTATAATATACCCCAAAACCTGCAATTTTTTTCGAATATTCAAAATATCAACAAACCTAAATACTAACAAACTGTATATCTCTCGTCTACTGAAGGTCGATGTCCATATTTCTCGGTCTGCAATAAAAATGAAGTAAAATATAAGGACAGTAATGAGATAAAACCATAAAAATCAACACTACTTTAATTAATTAAATAAATCACAAGGAAAAGTAATGACTTACCAAATGATCTTGCCACCTTAGATGAGATCTGGCTCCTCCCTTATGGCCAGGGAATCCCCTTCCGTCACATGTCGATGTTCAGTTTGCCCTGTTCTGCTCCCATATCCTCTGAAACTCTGGGCTGTTCCATATGGCCCGTAAAGCATCCCAAGATTCCTCACCTATCCAATTAGGCCTACGGTTGTCCCTACGAGCTTTAGCCAATCTATTTTTCAAAATTTCCGAACCCTTATACTCGAAGTTCTTCCAAACTCGGCTCGAATGATCAGGCCGCCAAAAGAATTTTGTCTAACAAAAAAACAAGTAAAAAGAATCATATACGAACAAATTATAATAATAGTTTTCATTTAAGTTAAGTAAATAGACATACCTTAAATTGGGCAAACCACATCTCACGAACATCTAGGGGGATCTTTTTCCAAGTAGGCCACGGTCGCTTGAAACCATTCTTAAGTATCTGCCCGATCTCCTCGACACATTTCTCTTCGAGATCAAACCTATTGTACAAGTGAGAAAAATAATATTATACACTGCAATGCACATAAAATATATAGAATATATATCTATTTATTGATAAGAAGCAAACTTATATAAATCAATTCACTTACTCTTTTCCTCGTGGCATTATTAGACGCTGATGGCCACCGGTATCACTGTTTTGAGACATATCGGTGGATCGACCTTCATTCATCGGCGTTGATGGGGCGGACCCTAAGGCAGGGGATGGAGGATCTGATCTCGAACTACCTAAACGGATGTTAAGATTGGTCGGTGGAGGCATATGCCGATTAGACCCTGAGTTCGATACTTTATCCTTGCCTTTTTTCGATCTTCCGGCCATCTGTTTCAAAATTATCAACAAATAATCAACAAACTTAATAAATTGTTAACAAACTGCAGAACAATAGATCACATATCAATTATGAATAAATAGAAAATAATAATTCACAATATCAACTATATAATTACATTTCACAGAAGAATTCATGACAATGAATCGAAACCATCAATCCATAAAACATTAAAATAAAAATCCTATTCATCATCTTCATTCTCTTCATCTTCATCTTCATCGTCGTATTCAATCGCATCATCTCCTTCGTCATCATCATCATCAAGTTCCTCATCAAATTCATCCTCCTCGTCATCGTCACACTCGTTCGATTCCTCTTGTATCCCATCATCTTCAAGTTCATTATGAAATGCATTACTGTCAAAAATCACTTCTTCTAGTGGACCATCAGCATCTACCAAAACACCCGTAGGTTCATTATCGAGCACAGAATTCGCAACGGGTAAAGATTCTTGCAACAAATCATCAATAACAATTTGTCGATTGGCTACTCTACTTCATGGTCTGGTTTTAATTACAAAACGCCAATTCAATTTATCCCTTCTTGTACCGAGATACGGTACATAATATACTTGAGATGCATGTTGTGCAATGATGAATGGATCGTCTTTTGGGTATCTCTCATTAACTTTGATCTCTACAATGTCATATTGCGAGTGTATCTTCATACCCCTCTTAGAAACAGAGTCGAACAAATGATATTTGAATAAGACAACCTTCTTTTCAGGTACACCGGGATATTCTAACTGAATCACTTCTTTAAGTATGCCATAGAAATCTGTAGTCCCATCGCCCCGAACACAAACACCAGCATTGTAAGTGCTCATACATTGTGTGTTATCATCTATATGAAAGGCATATCCATTCACAGTGTACCTTTGCCATGTCTTAACCTTACGATTTGGTCCCCACGCCAAATCACGTAAGTTTTGATTAGCGATATTATTTGTGGGATCATGAACCTACACAAATAATTACACTGTCATAATATTTATAGCAAACCAGTATATATACATTTTTTAAAAATAGTACTTACATATTGTTCAAACCATTCTACAAAATTCATCTCGACCGACTCCTCAACTTCTTGGTCAGTTAAATTTGACTAATGGTAGCGAACTGACAACCTATACATTCTATACATTGAAATAGATTTTTTAAGAGTTATCATTTAATAAAAATATTAACAAGTTAGTCAGGACATTTTTTAAATACTTACTCGATGATAGGTACGACCTCGTCGCAATTAATAAGAACGTGTAATGCGGACTTTCTCAACTCATCATCACTCAAAAATCGCTCGACGCATTTACCACCGGGCTTACCAGCTTGATTGCAGACTGACAATGTGTAGGGTATCTCTTCAGCACTTCCATCATTCTCATTACGCCTAACTCTTGTACTCCTCGACTGAATGTGGCTTTCAAAATAATATGATGTAAAGTATGATGATTCTTGATTTAAGTACGCCTCACATATTGAACCCTCCACCCTTGCACGATTTTTTGCCATACCTTTCAAATCATGTAGGAACCTGTAATCGTATTTTGTACGATTAAGTTACAAATTCATTTGGGATCTCAAAAAGGAAAATTTAAATTGAGGTTGGCAAATCTTTAAATAAAAAATATACCTCTTGAATGGATACATCCACCTATATTGAACAGGTCCACACATTGCCTGCTTCAAAAGGCAAGTGTATCGCCAAGTGTTCCATGGAATCAAAAAATGCTGGAGGAAAAATGCGTTCCAATTTGCATAAAATCGAAGGAATATTCCTATCCAATTGCGACAAACTTTCCTCGCGAAACTCTGTGCAACACAAATCTCTGAAGAACTGACTTATTTCAGTTAAGGGCTTCCAAACATTTTGTGGGAGTGCGCTAAATGCTATTGGGAGTAAACGTTGCATGAACACATGACAATCAATACTTTTCATACAGTACAACTTGAGCCTTGAATGATCTACACACACTCCCAAATTCGATGCATAACCATCAGGCATCTTCAAAGCTTGAACAAATGTGCATAAATCGCGTTTTTGTTCAGTGGTCAAGGTGTAACTAGCTTTTGATTTTAGCACCTTACCATTAACCATCATTTGTAAATGCAACTCAGGCCGCCTGCAATACTCAACTAAATCCAATCTTGCCTTCTCATTATCCTTTGTCTTGTCTTTAACATCCATGACAGTGTTGAGTATGTTGTCGAAAAAAAAATTTTGGCGAACCACATTGTCTTTCCAATACGGCAACTCCCAAAAAATACTTTGTTTGGTCCAATGATGACGTACGCCATATCCTTGTAATTTTGGATGCTTAACTGGCATATCGGTAACTTTCGACAATCCACACACTTCTTCCCACATCTGATCACCTGTCATTAGTGTGGGAGGGTCTGATCTTTCACGGCGTCCTTTGAAAAATGCATCTTTGTTTTGCCTAAATGGGTGATTGTCAGGCAAAAACTGACGATGACAATCGAACCAAGAAATCTTCCCACCATTTTTTAGTCTGAATGCCTTTGTTTGCAGCTTACATATAGGATAAGCCAATCGACCCAATGTCATCCATCCGGACAACATCCCATAAGCGGGAAAGTCATTGATAGTCCACATCAATGCGGCTCGTAACTGAAAAGTCTGCCTTTTGGAAATGTCATACGTTTCAACTCCCTCTAACCACAGAATTTTCAGCTCCTCGATTAGAGGTTGCAAGTACACATCAATCCTTTCTTTTGGGTTACGTGGCCCCGGAATCAAGCATGTCAAAAATATATATGGTGTAGTCATACACAATTCTGGCGGCAAGTTGTATGGAGTAACAATCACAGGCCAACACGAATATTGCATCGACGAAGTATAATTAAATGGATTAAATCCATCGGCACATAATCCTAGCCTAATGTTTCGTGGTTCATCAGCAAATTCAGAATGTTTTTCATTGAAAAGCTTCCACGCTAGACCATCGGATGGATGACAAATAACATCAGGCTCTTCTCTGTGCTCATGATGCCACCTCATTTGATCAGCTGATTTTGAAGAAGCATACAACCTTTTCAATCTTGGAATAAGAGGCATGTAGTGCATCCTTTTATAAGGAACACGATTCCTACTACCACTTTTAGATGGTTTAAATCTTGGATGACTACAAAACTTACATTCCTCTAAACAGTTATCTTCATTGTAATACAACATACACCCCTTGATGCAACAATCAATCTTCACCGATATTAAACCTAACTTTTTAACTATTTCGTAATAGTTGTTAGGAACATGATTGTCCGACGGATTAGAAGACTTCACAAGTTCTGCCATTCGATCAAAACAACCTTGAGATAAATTATAGTCGGATTTTAATGACATCATTTGAAGAGCCATTGATAACTCCGTCTGATAGTCACAACCTGGCCACAATGGTCGATTCGCAACCTCTAATATGTTATAAAACTGTTGGGCTTGCACATTAGGATATTGATCATTGTTTCGCGGCATCTCAGTATCGTGACCACCTTCGACATTCAAATCGGGTCGATAATGATGGTGTGATACATTCACACCCATTGAATCATATACCAAATTCTCGTAATTATTGAGTCCATACGAAAAGTTAGCCTGATTCGAAGGACTAGCACCACCGACATCCATATGTTGAGATTCTGGAGCTAACTCGCCATTTGAAATCCAATACCAATACTTAGGTTGAAACCCAAATTTCATCAAATCGCAACGCACATTACTAGTATCCTTATACTTTCTATTTGTACACTTTGAACATGGACACCTAATGAGGCCTTTATCAGTTGTATACTGCGGTTGTGTAGTTGCAAATTGAATAAACTGATTAAGGCCATTCATAAATTGTTTGGTGTAATTTTTCCGATCAACTATTAACCTATTATACATCCAACATCGAATTTCACGTATATCCATATTATGTAAACAAAGAACGAAGGTAAGTTAACATCACTGTTACACTTCACATCTCAACAGATTATGTTAGTTAATTAATATTTGTTCAGCATGCTTCATTAATCCACAATACATAACCACTTATATCTCATTAATTTATTCCAAACAATGTTCGACATTCTTCCTATCAAACACATTTTTTCACTATTTAACCCTACAAAAACAACAAAATTCAACCCAAAATAAATTTTTCATCACATTCCAAACACATATTCATAACAATCTATAATCCAATCTAACATATTCAAAACAATCCATAGCCCAAATTCGTTCAAAAAAATCTATAATCCCAACCTATTCACAACAATCAATTGAATAAACTTATTCATAACAATCCAAACAAATATATTCATAACAATCCATAATCCAATCAAACGTGTTCAAAACAAACCATAGCCCAAATACGTTCAAAACAATCCATAATCCCAAATACATTCAAAACAATCCATAATCTCAGCCTATTCACAACAATCAATTGAATTAACTTATTCATAACAAAGAATAATCCAAACAAACTTCGTCATAACAAAGAATAATCCAAACAAACTTTGACATAACAATTCATAATCCAAAAAACTTTGTTCATAACAATTCATAAATCAAATCATAATAATTCATACCTTGCTGAACCTTGACCACCTCAAAGTATGTTTATGATATCAACCCACAAATAATCCCACAACAACAAAACAACAAATAAAATTAAAATTACAAATCAACGAAAAAAAAATTACAAGCCAAAAATAATAAACGTGCGGGGAGAGGGGTTGCTGGGGGTGGGGGGGAGGAGCGACTGGGGGGTGGGTGGGGGGCGGCTGGGGGTGGGGGGGCTGCTGGAGGGAACGGGAGCGCCGGCCGCCGGCGGGCGGGGGGGAGGGGGGTCGCGCGCCGGCGGGCGGGGGGGAGGGGGGTCGCGCGCCGGCGGGGGAAGGGGGGACCACGACTGGGCGAAGGGGGGGCGCGACGGCGGCCGAGGTGGGGACGGGGGTGGCGACGGCCGTGGGGGGTGGAGGCTGCTGAGGTAGGTTACCTGCCAGCGGGGGGGGAGGGGGGGAGTAGGCAGTCGCTCTGAAAATGTTGAAAAAAATGGCTAAGTGTTGGATATATATGAACACTTAGCCACGGATATTTTACAATTGGCAACGGATTTAAATCCGTGGCCATTTAAAATTTTCAAAAATTATTTTCTTATTGGTCACGGATAAATCCGTGGCCATATCCCACTTTTTTTTGAAAAAAATTTGAATTTATTAATTGGCCACGGATTTATCCATGGCCAAGAGTCAAAGCTCAGAGTTGACTTTTTTCGAATCGTGCGTTTTCGTTAATTAGGTTAGACGGAACCGTACGATTGGCGCAATACAACTTCAACACTAATCAATTTGCTCTAAAGTTCATTTTTTTGATGATTCCTACGCAAGTTAATTGACGTTAGCGCACATTGACACCAGAGTACGAAGTCATTCGTATATATCACTGAAAGAGAAAAATGTGTTCTCGTTGATCAAACTGCAAGTTTAAACGCATAAGAAGGGAAAATATAAGAACCGTGATGAAAATGTGATGATTTTGAAATGGCTCTAACGTTTTAATGCCCCGTAATGTCGGGATGCTCAATTTAACCGAGCCACTTAAAATTTTAAAAAAAAATTATTTTATTTTTTGGCCACAGATTTATCCGTGGCCACTGCACGTTTTTTCTTTTAAAAATTAATTTTATTTTTATCCGTGGCCACCCTGCAAAAAAAAAGAAAAATAAATTTATTTATTGGCCGCGGATAAATCCGTGGCCATATCCCACTTTTTTTTGAAAAAAATTTAAATTTATTAATTGGCCACTGATAAATCCGTGGCAAGAGTCAAAGCTCAGAGTTGACTTTTTCCTAATCGTGCGTTTTTGTTAATTAGGTTAGACGGAACCGTACGATTTGCGCAATACAACTTCAACACTAATCAATCTGCTTTAAAGTTTATTTTTTTGATGATTCCTACGCAAGTTAATTTACGTTAGCGCACATTGACACCAGAGTACGAAGTCATTCGTATATATCACTGAAAGAGAAAAACGTGTTCTCGTTGATCAAACTGCAAGTTTCAACGCATAAGAAGGGAAAATATAAGAACCGTGATGAAAATATGATGATTTTGAAATGGCTCTAACGTTTTAATGCCCCGTAATGTCGGGACGCTCGATTTAACCGAGCCACCTAAAATTTAAAAAACAAAAATTATTTTATTTTTTGGCCACGGATTTATCCGTGGCCGCTGCACGTTTTTTTTTAAAAAAATTAATTTTATTTTTTGGCCACGGATAAATCCGTGGCCATATCCCACTTTTTTTTTAAAAAAAATTTAAATTTACTAATTGTCCACGGATTTATCCGTAGCCAAGACTTAAAGCTCAGAGTTGACTCTTTTCGAATCGTGCGTTTTCGTTAATTAGGTTAGACGGAATCGTACGATTGGCGCAATACAACTTCAACACTAATCAATCTGCTCTAAAGTTCATTTTTTTTATGATTCCTACGCAAGTCAATTAACGTTAGCGCACATTGACACCGGAGTACGAAGTCATTCGTATATATCACTGAAAGAGAAAAACGTGTTCTCGTTGATCAAACTGCAAGTTTCAACGCATAAGAAGGGAAAATATAAGAACCGTGATGAAAATGTGATGATTTTGAAATGACTCTAACGTTTTAATGCCCCGTAATGTCGGAACGCTCGATTTAACCGAGCCACTTAAAATTTAAAAAAAAAATTATTTTATTTTTTGGCCACGGATTTATCCGTGGCCACTGCACGTTTTTTTTTAATAAATTTAATTTTATTTTTATCCTTGGCCACCCTGCAAAAAAAAAAAAAGAAAAATAAATTTATTTATTGGTTACGGATAAATCCGTGGCCATATCTCACTTTTTTTTGAAAAAAATTTAAATTTATTAATTGGCCGCGGATTTGTCCGTGGCCAATAGTCAAAGCTCAGAGTTGACTTTTTTCGAATCGTGCATTTTCGTTAATTAGGTTAGACGGAACCGTACGATTGGCGCAATACAACTTCAACACTAATCAATTTGCTCTAAAGTTTATTTTTTTGATGATTCCTACGCAAGTTAATTGACGTTAACGCAAATTGACACTGGAGCACGTAGTCATTCGTATATATCATTGAAAGACAAAAACGAGTTCTCGTTGATCAAACTGCAAGTTTCAACGCATAAGAAGGGAAAATATAAGAACCGTGATGAAAATGTGATGATTTTGAAATGGCTCTAACATTTTAATTCCCCTTAATGTCGGGACGCTCGATTTAACCGAGCCACTTAAAATTTAAAAAAAAACTATTTTATTTTTTGGCCACGGATTTATCCGTGGCCACTGCACGCTTTTTTTTAAAAAAATTAATTTTATTTTTATCCGTGGCCACCCTGCAAAAAAAAAAGAAAAATAAATTTATTTATTGGCCACGGATAAATCCATGGCCATATCCCACTTTTTTTTGAAAAAAATTTAAATTTATTAATTGGCCACAGATTTATCCGTGGCCAAGAGTCAAAGCTCAGAGTTGACTTTTTTCTAATCGTGCTTTTTTGTTAATTAGGTTAGACGGAACCGTACGATTTGCGCAATACAACTTCAACACTAATCAATCTGCTCTAAAGTTCATTTTTTTGATGATTCCTACGCAAGTTAATTGACGTTAGCGCACATTGACCCCCGGAGTACGAAGTCATTCGTATATATCACTGAAAGAGAAAAACGTGTTCTCGTTGATCAAACTGCAAGTTTCAACGCATAAGAAGGGAAAATATAAGAACCGTGATGAAAATATGATGATTTTGAAATGGCTCTAACGTTTTAATGCCCCGTAATGTCGGGACGCTCGATTTAACCGAGCCACCTAAAATTTAAAAAACAAAAATTATTTTATTTTTTAGCCACGGATTTATCCGTGGCCGCTGCACGTTTTTTTTTTTAAAAATTAATTTTATTTTTTGGCCACGGATAAATCCGTGGCCATATCCCACTTTTTTTTTAAAAAAAATTTAAATTTATTAATTGTCCACGAATTTATCCGTGCCAAGACTTAAAGCTCAGAGTTAACTCTTTTCGAATCGTGCATTTTCGTTAATTAGGTTAGACGGAACCGTACGATTGGCGCAATACAACTTCAACACTAATCAATTTGCTCTAAAGTTTATTTTTTTGATGATTCCTACGCAAGTTAATTGACGTTAACGCAAATTGACACTGGAGCACGAAGTCATTCGTATATATCACTGAAAGACAAAAACGTGTTCTCGTTGATCAAACTGCAAGTTTCAACGCATAAGAAGGAAAAATATAAGAACCGTGATGAAAATATGATGATTTTGAAATGGCTCTAACGTTTTAATGCCCCGTAATGTCGAGACGCTCGATTTAACCGAGCCACATAAAATTTAAAAAACAAAAATTATTTTATTTTTTGGCCACGGATTTATCCGTGGCCACTGCATGTTTTTTTTTAAAAAAATTAATTTTATTTTTTGGCCACGGATAAATCCGTGGCCATATCCCACTTTTTTTTAAAAAAAAATTTAAATTTATTAATTGTCCACGGATTTATCCGTAGCCAAGACTTAAAGCTCAGAGTTGACTCTTTTCGAATCGTGCGTTTTCGTTAATTAGGTTAGACGGAATCGTACGATTGGCGCAATACAACTTCAACAATAATCAATCTGCTCTAAAGTTCATTTTTTTTATGATTCCTACGCAAGTCAATTAACGTTAGCGCACATTGACACCGGAGTACGAAGTCATTCGTATATATCACTGAAAGAGAAAAACGTGTTCTCGTTGATCAAACTGCAAGTTTCAACGCATAAGAAGGGAAAATATAAGAACCGTGATGAAAATGTGATGATTTTGAAATGACTCTAACGTTTTAATGCCCCGTAATGTCGGGACGCTCGATTTAACCGAGCCACTTAAAATTTAAAAAAAAAATTATTTTATTTTTTGGCCACGGATTTATCCGTGGCCACTGCACGTTTTTTTTTAAAAAATTTAATTTTATTTTTATCCTTGGCCACCCTGCAAAAAAAAAAAAAGAAAAATAAATTTATTTATTGGTTACGGATAAATCCGTGGCCATATCTCACTTTTTTTTGAAAAAAATTTAAATTTATTAATTGGCTGCGGATTTGTCCGTGGCCAATAGTCAAAGCTCAGAGTTGACTTTTTTCGAATCGTGCATTTTCGTTAATTAGGTTAGACGGAACCGTACGATTGGCGCAATACAACTTCAACACTAATCAATTTGCTCTAAAGTTTATTTTTTTGATGATTCCTACGCAAGTTAATTGACGTTAACGCAAATTGACACCGGAGCACGAAGTCATTCGTATGTATCACTGAAAGACAAAAACGTGTTCTCGTTGATCAAACTGCAAGTTTCAACGCATAAGAAGGGAAAATATAAGAACCGTGATGAAAATGTGATGATTTTGAAATGGCTCTAACATTTTAATGCCCCTTAATATCGGGACGCTCGATTTAACCGAGCCACTTAAAATTTAAAAAAAACTATTTTATTTTTTGGCCACGGATTTATCCGTGGCCACTGCACGCTTTTTTTTAAAAAAATTAATTTTATTTTTATCCGTGGCCACCCTGCAAAAAAAAAAAAGAAAAATAAATTTATTTATTGGCCACGGATAAATCCATGGCCATATCCCACTTTTTTTTGAAAAAAATTTAAATTTATTAATTGGCCACAGATTTATCCGTGGCCAAGAGTCAAAGCTCAGAGTTGACTTTTTTCTAATCGTGCTTTTTTGTTAATTAGGTTAGACGGAACCGTACGATTTGCGCAATACAACTTCAACACTAATCAATCTGCTCTAAAGTTCATTTTTTTGATGATTCCTACGCAAGTTAATTGACGTTAGCGCACATTGACCCCCGGAGTACGAAGTCATTCGTATATATCACTGAAATAGAAAAACGTGTTCTCGTTGATCAAACTGTAAGTTTCAACGCATAAGAAGGGAAAATATAAGAACCGTGATGAAAATATGATGATTTTGAAATGGCTCTAACGTTTAATGCCCCATTATGTCGGGACGCTCGATTTAACCGAGCCACTTAAAATTTAAAAAACAAAAATTATTTTATTTTTTGGCCACGGATTTGTCCGTGGCCCCTGCACGTTTTTTTTAAAAAAAATTAATTTTATTTTTTGGCCACGGATAAATCCGTGGCCATGTCCCACTTTTCTTTATAAAAAATTTAAATTTATTAATTGGCCACGGATTTATTCGTGGCCAAGAGTCAAAGCTCAGAGTTGACTTTTTTCGAATCGTGCGTTTTCGTTAATTAGGTTAGACGGAATCGTACGATTGGCTGCAATACAACTTCAACACTAATCAATCTGCTCTAAAGTCCATTTTTTTTATGATTCCTACACAAGTTAATTAACGTTAGCGCACATTGACACCGGAGTACGAAGTCATTCGTATATATCACTGAAAGAGAAAAACGTGTTCTCGTTGATCAAACTGCAAGTTTCAACGCATAAGAAAGAAAAATATAAGAACCGTGATGAAAATGTGATGATTTTGAAATGGCTCTAACGTTTTAATGCACCGTAATGTCGGGCGGCTCGATTTAACCGAGCCACTTAAAATTTAAAAAAAAAATTATTTTATTTTTTGGTCACGGATTTATCCGTGGCCACTGCACGTTTTTTTTTAAAAAAATATTAATTTTATTTTTTGGCCACGGATAAAAAAAAAAAAGAAAAATAAATTTATTAATCGGCAAAAATATTTATGTTTTTTTTTAAAAAATAATTAATTTATCCGTGGCCACTGTGTTTAAAAAAGAAGAAAAATAAATTTATTTCTTTATCCGTGGCCGTTGTGTTTAAAAAAAAGAAAAATAAATTTATTTCTTGGCCACGGATTTATCCGTGGCCAAGTCCAACTATTTTTAAAAAAAAAATTAATTTTTTATTGGGGCAAAAACATTTTTATTTTTTTTAAATTTTATGGCCACGGATAAATCCGTGGCCAATTTGCATTAAAAAAAAATTTATTTCTTGGCCACGGATTTATCCGTGGCCAAATCTAACTTTTTTTAATAAAAAGTTTAATTTATTACTAGGTAAAAAAAATATATATGGCCACGGATATTTGTCTGCTTAGCCACGGAAAAATGCGTAGCCTTGTGTTTTCGTTTTTTTGCCTTCATCCGTGGCCATTTCCGTAGCTAATGGCAACCGATTCCGTCTGTGGCTAAAAATCCGTGGCTAAATCACTGTTTTCTAGTAGTGAAATAAATGTATTAATAATTTGAATAAAATAAATATAATATTTATGTACATCCAATATTTTAAGCCCATTTGTAAAAAAGTCCACTATGCTAAACCCTAACGGGGTATATAAATACAAAAACTCAAGAATAAATGGGACATTCACTATCTTATAACTTCATCCAAATATCTCTCTATATTATAAAAGTGCAAATAATTTATAAGTGTTTAACGTTTCTTCTTTTTTTTTGTGAAGACTAAAATAACTTTATATGAGTGATAGTAAATAATATTTATTCATGGTCCTTTTAGTAATTAAAAATTAACAGTTAGATTTCAAATGAACATTAGATGACATAAATATCATAACTATGAATAAAGAATTAGACTTTTAATTGAACTTTATAGTATTCAATTTTTGTCATACAAAAATAAATAAATAAATAAACAAAAAGAGTTGGTGATCCTCTTCAATCCGCTCAATGTAGATGCAATTATTAAATAAATCATTCTTTTGCTTATTTTATTTTTTCTTTTATAACACTCATTGTAAAATAATTCTTTTTTTAATACCTTTAAATTTGTTAGATTAAATTTATTGTGTCTTTCTCATTGTAATTAATTGAATAATTTATGAATTAAAAAAAATACAAAGTTTGTAAACAATATAAAATTAAAAAGGGTATATTGTGTTAAGCACCCCAATGTTTGGGGTGTTTTGCACTTTACGACCCAACCTTTGTAAATGTGCACTTTGCCCCCCAACGTTTATCATTTGTATGTACATGGTACTTTTTCACTATTTCGATGGAATCTTTGTGAAATATTCGGGCATATTCCGGGGAATATTGAGGAATATTCCATCGGAATAGTTTAAGAAGTACCACCGATGCACAAATGATAGAGGTTGGGGGCAAAATGCACATTTACAAAGGTTGGGTGGCAAAATGCAAAACACTCCAAACGTTGGGCTACTTAACACAATATACCCAATTCAAAAAGTACAAAAAACAAATAAACTTATTGAGTATTATGTTATGATTTACTAAAATACTATTATATCATGACACAAGTAAATAACTAAAATATGCCATTAATAGAGAAAACAAAATTATTTACATGCATCTTGTATGAATGCAGATAAAAGATTACTTATAATTAGAAAATTACAATTGTTTTTAACTAACTACTTCGAATTGGAAATGGAAATATACCATTATATTGTATTTTACTAAATAAATGATAATGTAGAAATGGAAAGCTTAAATATGTTAGTGAGAAAATAAATATAAAAAAATTTAAACGGAGAAATTACACAAACTTTGCATTGAATGAGGAATCAACTAGTAAAAGAAAAAAAAAATAATAGAGCAAGTCTCATAATAATAAGTGTTTTATGATTATTATTGTTGTTGTTGTTGTTATTATTGTTATTATAAAAGTACGAATAACTTATAAGTGTTTTACGTTTCTTTCTTTTTTTTTGAAGACTAAAATAACCTTATATGAGTAATAGTAAATAATATTTACTCATGGTCTATTAATAATATTTGATTTACTATGAACTAGAAGTTTCACAAATATAATGGGTAAGAATGATAGTTAAGCCATTCTATGAATACAACACCGACATGTAATACAGTTAAGAATTAATTTAGTCAAATTTTATTACAAAAAAATCATATGTGAATGGACTTTAGACAAACGATATAAAAGTTTGTTATTATTCAATATCATCTTAATATATGTACACATGAAAGAAAGAATTTCAAAATTTACGTTAACATGTTTAATTTCAATATGAATGATCTTGTCATGGTCTCAACGTCCTTACAAGGCGGTGATGAGTTTTACGCAATCTAAGCCCGACCCTAAATGGCTAGGAAGATTAGCATATGAAGTATGATTAATACATATTTCTTTGATGGGCATTTAAAAGATATTTTAAGTATACCTAAAATCAATAGTGAAGGAAAGAACTATTAGAAATACTTTAACATAGAAATGTAAATAGTTATCTTTCAGTAAATATAGATGATAAATAATTGTATATGGTAATAGTAGTATACATGCACATCTCTTGGTTTGCAAATATTGAAAACAAGAAAAAGCTACCATCAAACTTGATAATTATGTTTCTCAAAAAAAATAAGATGTATATTTGATCTTGTAAAAACTTTCAATTACAATATTCTAAGCCTATGATAGATTAATTTTAATAGCTTACTCATAAGAAAAGCTACTATCAAGAAAAATTTATAAAAAATCAAAATAATCTTAAAAAAAACTATTAGTGTTATATATCTAATAATAATATAATACAGTGACCAATTTCATTAGTTTTTATTCATTCATAATATTTCTTTAGAAAACTAAAATATTCTCAATGTATTTATGTTATACCGCAATCAATAGTTTTCTTTTTTTAGGCAATAATCAACATTTTTTTCTGAAAAACGAGATAAACATTAATGGTCACGTGCAAAGCGCGTATTCTTTACTAGTCTCTCTAAAAAAGCTCATCCTTCTTCACCAAAATCCCTCTCTTTTTTTTCTAATCAAGATTTAGAAATTTTTGGGAATGGATCTCCGGTCCGGTTCGCAGTGAGTTGGGATACTTTGCATGTTATTTTGGTTTGGATAATAATATCTATTTTGCCAAGAACATTCTTTATTCTTGTAATTTTTCTTCTGAAAAGCCATTTTTGTTATGTTGGACTGCTTGCTCGGAAAGCTTTCTTAGATGGCCAATTGAGCTCATGCGTGGTTTCTAAAATTATATATAATCTTGAATCTTTGTACATGTTTGCATAAATTTTCTCCGGCCGCGCCGAAGTGGCCGCTCAGGGTTCGAACCGGCTGAGTTCGATTGGAAAACAGCCAATTCGAAGTGAGTTTTCTCGTGTTCGGGTACGGGCGTGCCAGTGTGCAGGAGCACACAAGTGGAAGTTTTGTATTTTCAAGTAAAGAATGTAATGTAATCCGAAGTGAAAAATGTAATGCGCCTAAGACTTCTATCTGAAAAGCGATTGAATCGGAGTAGGCAAACACTACCCCTGAGGTTCTACTTGCCTACAACTCAATGTAGGACTTAACAATTTAGCACTCTCAACATCGAAAAGGGTCGAAAAGTTTAAATCGAAGAGAGAATAAATTCGAAGACTATGGCTACTCGCCAAATGGACTTTACAGGACTCGACTACAGACACACGCATTGATGACTCGGGTCCATATCTATGACAGAGATGCATTGAGCAGTCCCTAAGAACTCTAGCTACAAACCGGCCACATTGATGACTCCGGCCATATCTACCTGTGGGTATATTCAAAGGTTGTTCACTCCGACGAGCATTGATTGACTCCGTATGTACTCCTCTTCATGCATGCGCTCGATATGAATGCTGGATACCACTCCGCCGCATTGATATCTCACCTCGAACCGGGCCCAATCCGAGTGAGTGATGGCTACGACCTCGTGACGTTACGAAATGAGTGCATTGATATCCTCACTTCGAGCCGAATGAGGTATGGCTACAAACACCCGTAACGGTTTTCTACCTACTTGAACTAAAGCTATTCTTTGTTCATTTAAGCTAGGAAATCAGAGAAGTGTGGACTTCTTGATTGAGAAATTGTTGTTGTGTTGATTGTTGATTGACGTTGTGTGTTCCTTCCTCGATTGATGATTCCAGCTCCCTTTTATAGGCTTCAAGCTGCAACTGCATCCCTTTATTTTTGGAGTTGGATAGCTTCAAAAGACTTGATGGATGGACCTCCTTATTTGCTGCTATGGTAGTTATGCCATCTCATTTGAATTTTAAACTTTCAGCAACACATGGCTTTATTTTAGGCATGTGCAGATGCCTATTTTTAGCCATTTCTTAACAACCCCTGATTGTGAGGGATTTGAATTTAAATATATTATTATACTTATTTTATTTTATATTTTTGGCCGATTGGGCCATGGGCCGTTATTTCATTTCGGCCTGGACCTCCAACATGGGCTCTGTGAATGCGTCGAAGTGGCCTGGGCCTAATTAATTCATTTCGACGTGGCGAAAAAGGACTCAATATCAGCTCACTCCGAATCTAATTTAAAAAATTAATTTTTTTGGGCCCAAACAGTATATATATCTTGTACTCTTGCATAATAACACAAAAGCAAAAACATTGTACTTACTCTGTATATGAAAATTGGAGGAGGAAATAGATAATGCTGAGATAGATACATAGAATTTGTGGGAAATATAAACCTTAACAAAAACAAGTTAGTTTGTTATACACAACAATTAAATGATCAGACCATTTTAGATGCATGAACTTACAATGTTAGTCCAGTTGAAAATTGAAATAAGTCAGTTATGCAACACAACTATTGAGGAAAGATAAGATAATTACGTATAATATATCTATATATATATATATATATATCATACGAAATGCTGACTGCTATATAATGAGTTGGTAGATGCTTGCGGGTAAGAGCAAAGTAATTGCTAATGAGTACAAACATTGTGATCGTACTTATTGGTTTT
The DNA here is from genome assembly GCA_026212405.1 of Petrea volubilis. NCBI lineage: Eukaryota > Viridiplantae > Streptophyta > Magnoliopsida > Lamiales > Verbenaceae > Petrea > Petrea volubilis. The sequence goes on along the minus strand of CM047877.1, from coordinate 4,665,692 downwards.
TCGAAGTGACACAATTGACCTTTTGTGTGCTCCAATAAGCAATCTCTCGTCATGAAAGAAACTTGCGAAGAAGAAAAAGATGTTAATGGCTTTTCTTGGTTATTAATTTTTTATTTTCGATGATGATAGATTGCTTATTTGACCACGCAATTATATTAATTATAATTATCCTGGTTCATATTTTTCTCATTCTATTGTTCAATACTTAATTTCTCAAAGAATTCTTAAAGGCACCAAATACAAACCCCCTACCCTGTTCAATAAACTTAGTGGCGACTCCAGAATATTGGTAATTGGGACCATGGGTTAACTATATATTATATATTTATGTATAATTAAAAATTAAATTATTTGGTTAAATAATTTTACTACAATTATCTTCTATAATTTTATTCATTTTCTGAAATCATGCTGGTTCACATGCTTTTTGGGTTGACAATTTAACGGAAGTTAGCATCCGTAGCAACGTTGAGAGAAAACAAATAAAGTTATGGAATGAAATTTTGAGAAAGCTTCAATCATGGTATCAAAATTAAAGACTTAATTTATGGTACCACAAAAAAAAATATTATATCGATTTGGTACTTATAACATTGAGTTTTGGAGAAACAATGGGTCAATTATAGTTATTTACGATTGAAATATGGGGCCAATGCCAAATTATCTTAATTATAAGTTATTAATTAATAACCACTATAGAATATATGTATATATACTTGATGTTGTTCGGAAATGGGCGAACAAGGATCGATTCCTCAACATGAGCTGGGGGTCCTTCTAAAAAAGGGAATGAATGCATGTGAGGCTAGTCGAATTTTGCCTCGATATAAGTCCTCTAACACTTAAGTCAGTATTGGTAAGCAAGAAGACAAATATAGTATAGAGTGAATCTATAGATATCTATTGTGTCACCTATTGAATTTCACTTGGATAACCTCTTGTGACAGCCAAGGACAATGGTTCCACTAAGTTAACTGTTAAGGTCAATAGCGACACCTTTTGTAGCATTTTTTTCTTTGGTACAACAAACGGTGTGGAAGATTAGGCTTTCTATTTATTGACATGACATCTTTACATTGAACGTATATCACTAGCATTTAATGCTCAAAATACTCAGTTTGCTAAGTACTTGGGACTAACACCTGACATTTGCTCTGCTATTGAGGACAATAAAAGTTGGTAGGTCAAGCGCTGACTAGAAAATAGGAGTCCTTAGGTCCCCAATTACTTCAAGCTTAAATTTTCCTTTGTTTTGAATGTCTCTAGAATGTGGAGCGACAAGCCTTCTTGATGAATTTCCATTGTCCTCGTTAGTTTGGACTCTTGAGGGAATGAGTCTGACGTAACGGCAAGGATTTCAAATAATGTTTGCCTTGAACTTGGGGAACCCAAGTTCTTCGAAGAGGACCCCTTGAGGGGTTTCTATTAGGGAGTTCCTCCTTCATCGAGACATACTCCTCAAGGGGTAATCGCGAGGGCCTAGTACTTTGTTTTGAGGGACAGCCTCTTCTTTTTAATGTAAAATTAAACGGTCTTGCAAATTGATACTAAAAAGAAACTATTTTTCAAGAGTATTGAGAACTTTATAAAATTATAAAATTGTAATTATACTAATACTATCTTCAGTAAAAACTACAAAATTATTTTTCTCTTCTTTATGTTTATTTGTTTATTTATTTTTAATTGTTGGGAGAGAGAGAGAGAGAGAGAGAGAGAGAGAGAGAGAGAGAGAGAGAGAGAGAGAGAGAGAGAGAGAGAGAGAGAGAGATAACGGTGCTTAGCAGTCAAGTAGGCTGAATTGAAAATTAACCCGCCTTTGTGGTAGGTATTATTGATTCTGCCAAGGGTAGTTTCGTCCGTTAATTTTTCAGTTGTACTACTGAAACTGGACATTGTACTGGCTTTCAGAGCTCATGGGACGCTATAAACATCAATCCCCATTTCTCAATCCACAACACCAAAACATTCTCCGGATTATTGCAATCAAGCAATCACACTCATTTAGCCGTTGATTTTCCAGTAAGTTCACGAGCAACTTTTTCTTTTTTGTCCCTCCGATCATCATTTTCCGCGCGATCACGGCTATTGTTGTTGCTGTTTAAGTGATTATTCGTGATTCTTGCATGTTTTGTTGTTGGAATTTTGTTGTCGAAATTTTGTTAATTGATCGAAGTCTCGGGTTTTTGATAGATTTTTTAGCCATTGATTCAATTTGTGGCCTGCGGAAACTTTAGCATTTTCGAAATACTCTTATTTAAGTGAAATTCTGATGAATCAATAAAGAATGTTGCTTGCTTTTCCTATGTCAGTGTGTGTGTTTTATGGAGTAAACAGGGTTGGAAGTGTTTGTTTTGCTAGGAGCTAATCGTAGAGTTGGTGAAACCTCAAAAGATGGAAAGGGAGCAGGAGTTGGAATGGAAAGCAGCTCAGAGCATCGAGATAAGTGTAGACCTTGTATCTGCGGCGAAGCAACAGCTCAAGTTTCTCGAAGCCGTTGATAGGAACCGCTGGCTCTATGAAGGCCCGGGTCTAGATAGGGCCATTTACAGGCAAGGACCGGATTTTAGAATTGTTGTTTGAATTATTATTTTATTCGCTTGATTGTGAAGGATGATCTATGGATCAGTAATGCTGATATGATAAATGAGATGATTCTCCTTTTGGAATGACTTTTATGTAGTTTTTGATGCTTAAAGTTGAAGCTTTGATATTAGCAGTTTAGGTGAAGTGTTGAATGTATTGGTTTGACTAAAAATAGATAAGAGTCGTTGACATGATTGCCTTTTACAGTTTGAGCAATTTCGAGCTCGATGCTATTTACCACTTGAATTTCTGGGAAGTGGAAATGTGGTTAATTTATCAGTTACTATATTGTTTCATACCAAAAAGTCATAAGAAGAAAGAGATGTTCATTTTTATAAGAGTCTTTATAACCGCAAAACTTTTTCAGAACTACCGAATTTTTTTGTGAGGCCTTTGCTATATCATCTTGGTGTGAGTAACCTATCACTTCAGTTCAAGCCTTGATATTTATATGTCCCTTTCTAGGTATAACACTTTTTGGCTTCCCTTGCTGGCAAAACATTCTGAATCCCAACTTTGTGAAGGTCCATTGGTGGTCCCTCTAGATTGTGAGTGGATATGGCACTGTCACAGGCTAAGTCCGGTATGCTTCTGTACTTACTTTCTCTGACAATTTTGGTACAGTAGATTCAGTTGTTAATTGTTATGCAATGCAATGTCAATTGTGATCTCATCTTCCAGGTCAGATATAAATCAGACTGTCAAGAGTTCTATGGGAGAATTCTTGATAATCAGAATGTTGTTTCTTCTGTGAGCGAAACTTCAAGAAGAGAAACCGAAGAAATTTGGAAAACTTTATACCCAGGTGAGCCATATGAATTGGATTTGCCCAATGCTCTTCAAGAATGTATCTATGAAGGAAAAGTACAACGCGAAAAATGCACCAAGTACGACTTGATCTCTGCTGTCCAGAGACAAAGTCCATTCTTTCATCAGGTAAATAAGCTGGTTGTCATTGTTCAATTTCTTTTTTTTCTTTTTTTTTTATTAAATCACTTTATACTTCCTTTGCCTTCGATCATGTTATCTATTACTATTGTCGTTCAAGATGTAAAGATCCGGCTTAATTTCTCTTCTTATAATATATTATAGGTGTCCAGACCCCATATGAATGATAATCAGTATCTTGAAGGAGCTGTCACTAGGTACAAAGGATTTTTGTACCTAATCAAGAGAAACAAAGAGAGATCCATAAAAAGCTTCTCAGTTCCAACTTATGACATTGACCTCATCTGGCATACTCACCAGTTACATCCAGTTTCTTATTGCAAAGACCTTGTAAGAATAATGGGAAAAGTTCTAGAACACGATGACACTGATTCAGACAGAACCAAAGGCCAGAAACTTGATGTTGGGTTTTCTGGAACAACTCAGACATTTGAGGATATGTTTGGTTCTAGATATTTTAGAGCAGGAGCAATGTACCAAGGTCCTGCTCCTTCACCTGTCAGAACCACTCCTTACTACACCACTGTTAGTAAGAAGGTGCTCCCTTCCAATGACAACCAGAAAACCATACTTCCTGAGATGAAAGTTTTGGAGGTAGTTTATTTTGCTCTTTACAGCATTATACTTTTTTCCTATATTTCTTTGCACACATGCAAGCATAGACGTTCACGCATACACTCTTTAGTCTAAACACAAAAGGTGGTTTAAATCATGAATATGATGCCCCTGCGTTTCTTGATTTCTTAAAGAGACTGATTCTGGCATTGGACAAAGTTAATATAATTGTGCAATTTTTCAGGTCATGTTGGAATTTGTGGGAGTAAGGAATCTGCCAGAGGGTCACAATGGAAGTCTCTTTGTGTCCTTAAGTAAGACAAAACCCGATGCCATCTTCAATGCAAAGAGGAGTCTAAAAATTTCTTCGGAAATTGGGAAGAAAAATGTGGCATCTTTCCATTGTCAACCAACTGGGGGTCTGCTCTTTGAACTTATGTCATTCTTGCCTTCCCATCTACCAGCATCAAAATCATCCAATACTATAGGCACAGGTTCAATATCTTTGGAAATTTTCCAATCCGCGGACTCTAATCTTATAGTAGAGAAATGGCTGGAGCTGATACCAAGTTCAAACACCGTAGAATCTAAACCAATTGGCCTACGAGTGGCTATATCAGTTACGATACCTACCACAGCGCCATATGTACTTCATATGATTCGTTCTCAGTCATTCCCAAAAACTTCCTGTTTGTTCCCATTACCGGTGAGAGTTCAATTTGCTAAAAGTTGGACGCAGGTCATTGATGAGTCTGGAAATTTGGTCATGAGCCTGCAACTGAGGTATTTGTTGTTCTGGATCTTCTTAGACTATATGCATTTATTTTTTTCTTGGAGGACTTCAATTTCTATCCACACATTTCCTGGGGATGAACTTACTGCTATGTTTCAAATTTTATTTAAGTATCATTAGTATTATCATTATTCAGTGAGTACAACGATGATTATAGAATGTGGACATGTGGGAGGTCCTATTATTACTCTTCATTTGTTTCTGAAGAATTCGGGACCTAGTTTCTTTCTTGATATAATTCAATGGGTGTTTCTATGGTTAAATAGAGATACAATGTGATTGTCCAAATGTGATGTTCTTGGATGAAATATAATTTACTGAAGGAAACATATTGAACTTTTGAAAAGCATACTATTTTTCTTTTTTCTACAGCTCAAAAATAGGATGTTTATGTGACAAGATGCAAAACTAGAAATATATTTTCCCAGATACTAATCTCTAAATCTATTCATTTACCTTAAAATTGTGCTACCCTTATTTGCATCTGTTGCTGAATAGTTTTCTTCATTTAATACAAGATGTTCTTCGTTGAAACATTAATATATGTTTCATGCATCTCATTGCAGAAACTCAAAAAAGCCTAAAGGCAAAAAAGAACATATGAGAAAAGATGTGGTTGGCATTATGAAATCAGGGGAAAAATGCACTCTGGCTAAGTTTGCAAAGTCAGAATGGTCATTTGTAAATTCTCCATGGTCCCTTCAGCTACCAAATGCGAACAACAATGACGATGGCCACCTGTTAGAGCTGAATGGTCCTCACACCGTAAGTGTGATCTTTTTATGCCATATCTTTTTTCACCTATAAACATCCCCAACCCAGTCTCACCACCCCCCAAAAAGTGAAAAATCAAGAGGAGAAAAGATAGATACCGAATTTCATTAGTATATGCCTGTGTTTCTATTCTTCCTCTAGAACTCATGTATTAAAATCATAGTATTGTTTTCAAGACAGCATTTCTTTTTTCATATCATAAATGCCATTTATTCAGAGAGTTGCAAATGTTTGCACATTTGATAATATAATATTTAGTTATCTTTCCTGGACTACGTATTTTTTGATACTGGTTGTTTTGGCTCTTTGTTATTCTACAGTTTACCATTTCGCTATGAAATGAGCATATAGCATTATATAACAGTACACCTAGAGAAATAAATGTGTTAATATGACATTTTACAAACAAATGTGATGAATGAATTTTTACTCTCTTCTTACTACATTTAGTCCATTATTATCTGAAAATATCATTTTCAAGAGGCTACCCTCCCCATGTACCTTTATTGTCTTGAATACTCACGGTGTTTAATGGCCATTCTATTTGTTCTTCATTCAGGTGAGACTTTTCCCTGGTGGAAGACTGCATTATGAGACAAAGTACTGCGAGAAACATAAAAGTGAAAATGAACTTGGACATCACCTAATTACAGCAATAGAATTCTCTAAAGAAGACCCTTATGGAAGGGCGGTAGCTTTACTTGACTTGAAGTCTGGCACTGTCAAGGTAATATTATTTTCTACAGAAGTATTAACTTCCACCAAAGCAAAATTACTGAGCTTTGTATTTCGGGCTTGTAGGTCAAAGAAGAATGGTTTCTTTTGCCTGGCTTAATACTCACCCTTATACTTGGTAATATATCGAGGAAAGTGGAACATAATAGCCATACAATTGGCATCAAAACTCGGACAGGACCCTTGAAGGAAATTGGTGGAGCCCCTTTTGTAGGAGCTTCTGATGGAGAATGTGCCAGTGGTTGTGGTGGTTGCGGAGGGTGTGGTGGTGGTGGGTGTGGAAACATGGCCAAAACTGGTGGATGTGGTGGTTGTGGCGGTTGTGGAGGCGGTGGCTGTAGTGGCAGTGGATGTGGAAACATGGCCAAGACCGGTGGATGTGGTGGTGGCGGGTGTGGAAACATGGCCAAAACCGGTGGATGTGGTGGCTGTGGCGGTTGTGGAGGCGGTGGCTGTGGTGGCAGTGGATGTGGTGGCAGTGGATGTGGAAACATGGCCAAGACCGGTGGATGTGGTGGCTGTGGCGGTTGTGGAGGCGGTGGCTGTGGTGGCAGTGGATGTGGTGGCAGTGGATGTGGAAACATGGCCAAGACCGGTGGATGTGGCGGTTGTGGTGGCGGTGGATGTGGAAACATGGCCAAGACCAGCGGATGTGGTGGCTGTGGCGGTTGTGGAGGCGGTGGCTGCGGTGGTGGTGGGTGTGGCAACAAATTAGGCAATGTGAGTAGCGTTGGTGATGATTACAATAACAAACTCCCAAATCAAGCTGTCATCCCAGGTAATGAAATCCCGGTTGCGTGAAAATGTGATTCCACGCATATCACATTTTTTCAGAAATGCTAGGCATATGAAAACTTAAATTCTTCTTCGTATATCTATCCGCCTTCCCAGTTTCCAGCAACCAGTGTATGATTGTCTCTTGTCCACGTGAATATTTAATGTTTTATTATATGTATACGAATAAAGCTGTATATGACTTAAGTCATATGATCAAGAGGTCAGGGTCCAAGTTACTGGACTCGAGCTTATGTGAAATTATATAGTAGTTTCTTTGACTCGAGCTTATGTCAAATTATATAGTAGTTTCTTTGTGTATTGATTTGTAATTGTTTGTACTTAATGAATTTCATATATTGGTGTGGTGATTGTAATGTACTCAATTGCCTTTCATCAGTAAAATCTTGCGACATTCACCTTTATTAGCTGTGTTGAAAAACAAAAAGGTCAGCTTCTGATGGACCTAACAAATCAAGATATAAGGATCAAGTTGTGCTATACATCGACAGACAACACTGCAAAAAGTGTTTCAACTTAGTATTTTATACTTAGGAGATACTCATAGAATATAGATATACTTCATACTTTATACTTGATAGATACTCAAGAGAAAATAGATATGTCGAATACGTCAAAAATAGGCTTTTTAAAAAGCTACCCAAAGTAACTTCAAATGAAAAATATATTTTAAAGTATTTTTAATTATTATATTTGAATGCCAAAAAAAACTTTATTATAAAAAGCACAACTCAAAATTATTTTTTTTAAAATTGTTTCAAGCGAGCCCTTAATTTGAGATATGATGTAATCGTGTATTTGTAATTCAAGAATTATTGGTCTAATTTAATGACATGTACCTACAGTGTAAGAAACACGATCTTGTCAAATGGATAGTAAACATACTTCCCCTTAGCTTTAGAATAGTAAATGTGATACTTTTGGCTAGAGGGAGGGCCAAGTCAAAAGCAATGAAACTCTTCTTTTGCGAATTTGTGGGGGTAGGTTTACCGTTTCAGAATTGGTGGAAGAGGTGACGTGTAGTTTTCCTGCCATGTTTCGGAGATAAAAAAAAATAATGGGATATATAACATCTACGCCCTTTAAAATTCGATAAAAATATATTTTAAACCTAAAAATCATTCATGTAGTTAACTTTGTCTTTCGATTAGACCCCTTCTAGGGTTCGCATAATACTGAAACTATTCTTATTGTCAATTTTCGCCTCACAATTGAACCTCCTAACAATTTGGATAGAGGGATAGTTAATGTAATTATACAAACCCAGGGGGTCTAAGTGTGTTTACTCCAAACATCAGGGTGTAGGTATAATTATCCCAAAAATAAATGGATAAGGGTTGAATTTCCAATTTTTTATTTATTTACAATGTAATGGAAGGTTGTGAAAGAGGTTAAAGAGTGCAGGTAATAGCAAGTAAAACAGAACGGAATATACACAAACGCTGAAGATATATATTTCTACACAAGGTTCTTCTGAAATACATGAGATTTATAAATATCATATATATATATATATATATACATAGATTATTTTACAGGAAAGGGATCACTGATCAGCAGATGAAAAGGATGGAGGGGTCACAGCAACACTCATCAATTAAGCAGCAGCAACACAAGGCAGCAAGGCTGTCATCACAAAATTAATGCACAATTAATCATTCTTGCTTAAGAGGGGGGGGAGAGAGAGAGAGAGAGAGAGAGGTACATACCATCCCTCAAGAAAACCAGGTCCTCTCTTGGGTGGAGGAGCAGCATAATATTGTGGCGGTGGCATTACTGGCGGACCTTGATATTGACCTATATATACATGTGTTTGTGAGAAATTCCAAGCGATTTATTCTTATAATTGATCAAAATAAAAAGGGATAACAGAAAACAAAATCATCAACAAAGTTCCTTAACTAAATTGGTACATCACTATTCACTATTGTATTGAAAACACACTGATAATCTAAAATGAAAAACTGATGATGATTCCCCTTGGGAGTGCATAATAATTTGAAGAGGGACAGAACTAGAAATCTATTGTGCGGGGGGTGGAAGATTGAATTTCTACAACATACAAAAGATACTTTTATCATATTGGCGAGTGGAATTTTAAATTTTAACAAAAATACATGCAAAAATATCACTGAACACAGAGTCGAGTGGGGAGATTGTCCCTTACAGCCCCCGATTTTGAAGGTATGCTGAATGGAATTATAGAAGAAAATATTTATAGAAAATAAAAAGAGCAGTACCTTGAACAGGGTATGGATAACCATATTTTGGTGGCTCATTCATCTTCTATGCCTCAAAAGGTTAATTGAAACTCTAGGAACTTTGAACTAAGATCAATGAATAGCAAGACTAAGGACTATGAACAATCAGATATATGTGGCATTTGTATGAGAAAAATATTGATGGAATTATTTATAGGCAATAATAATGCTAAGGATAGATCGGTCATTTTACATTGTGGAGCCTTCCAATTGATGATGAATGACAACTGTTTGTATTATTTGCTAAAGTCAGATACCAGGGTCAGAATATATGTACCTGGAACCAGGCCAAACTGGACCGATTAAATCCATCAACTTGACTTTGAGTCCGTTTGGATGGAATTTTTTTTTAGAGAAAAAAATATTTTTTTTTTCAAACAAAAAAAATTCACAATAAAAAAATTATGTTTGAATGGACTTTTTTAAAAAAAGTAAAAGCCAGAAAAAAAGTCAAAACTAGCTTTTTTGATAAGCTACCCCACAGTAGTTTTAAATAAAAGCACTTTTAATTATTATATCCAAATATAAAACTGTTTGGTTTAAAAAAAGACTTTACTATACAAAATATCATTGAAGAAGCACTTTTTTTAAAACCCATCAAACAGGCCCTTTGTAATTTTTGAAAAACTACAAAGAGTATTTTCAAAAAAATATCATAATAACTTTTTTAAAATCAAAAAAATGCTTCAAATAGGGAACTCATTATTTATACAAGTGATAATGACACACTCTATGTTTGTGCTTAAATTTTATATCTGTTAAATTTTTTTGTGAATATAAATTTTTCAAGTATTATTAATGCATTTATTAAATTTATAAAGTTATATTATTTATAAACAAATAGGAAAGATAAGTAAAACGTTGAATGGAGGTAGGCAAGAAAGGAGGGAGAAGAGAAAAGCGAGGATATTAAATAAAATGTAAAAACTAATTTAAAGGTTAATTTTGTCATTCTACTTAAAGAGATCAAGAAAGCAGTTACGACCCTCATGTTTAATATATAGTATAAATGTCCTATACTTCGAATGCGTGTGCGAATTAAAAATAAAACATAATTTAACTACATACTTGAATTTAGAATAAAAATTATAAATATTTATTAAATTTTATACATACATATATATATATATATATATATATATTTCAATTAATTTTAATGTAACTTATTAAATTTATTAGTATTTAGTCCTTGCCAAGGTACGGGACGGTATTTTTATTTATATATTGTAATGATTTTTATTAGACAAATATTAAATTGATGAAAATAACTAAATCAGTTAATTTTTTCTATAGAACATAATTTTTTGTACCACGTTATAGAAAAAGAAATCAATAAATTAGCATAGTCAATAATTCATTGACAACATAATAGATTATATTTCAATATTAAATTTTGGTATATATATGTCATGGGATTTTTTTTTTTTTAAGTTTGTGTGGAAGTATGTAAGAGATAATTCAAATACTTAAAATCAAAATAATAAATAAATATTGTAAATAGGACACTGTAAATAAAACATAATGATTTTATCATTTGTTTTGAGTTAAATTTAACATATTTAATTTTGGATTCATGAAGTATTGGACTCTTTTGGATAATTACAAAAATTTAATCCTATTACAATTTCTTGTGTGCAACGATAAAGCATACTGAGACAATTTAAGTATTCGCATAAGTGATGTTTACTTGGAAGGTTTCAAGATTTTTGAATTATATATGTGTTTTTGTGTATGAGATTATAGAAAATTTATTTAAAATAAAAATAAAATTTATCATAAATAAGAAAAAAAAATAAAAAATGATAAAGGAAAGATGAAAGAAATTAAAAAATTATTTATTTTAGTTTTGTATAACTTTTAAAGTATCAATACATTCTTTTTTGATTAGAAGTATCATTACATTCAAGTAGTAGTAATAGTAATAATAATAATAATAATATTAATAAGGTTTATATATATACATTTCCCCCAATTATATATACATATATGTTTATACACAAATATTATATATATTGCATACAATAATTTTGATTAAGTTTTAATTATTATAAAATTAATAATTAACTGCTCTCTATGTTGATTAATCTCTATATATGTTTATACGCGATGATTATACCAAAGTTATTTTAGGGGAAATTATATATTAGATCTCTATTTTTTATTGTAACACACATTAAAAAAAATTATTTTCTTTTCAAATTTTCGATTGAATTTTTTGTCGAAATTTAGCCAAAATTTTAATATTTTTAATTTTGTAAAATTTCAGCAAAAATTTCTACTGAAAATTCAAAAATTATTATTATTTTTAAAATTTTTGACATAATTTCCCATCGAAAAATTCAAAATTTTTAATTTTTTAAAATTTTCCATCAAGGCAACCGTGTTTTTTTTTTTTTTTTTTTTTGTAGTGGTGGTATCAAACTAAACCCACTTCGAGTGAGTGTAAATAGATTTATTATTATTGTTATTATTTTAAACAAAGCAATCGAATAGCATTAAGAGGATGAGGCTTCAACCTCAATGATATGTTGTACAGAGGAAGGAATCGAACTAGACTCTAACTCAACGCTTGACGCATGCCGAGCCAACCTATGGGCAACTAAGTTATTGGAACGAAGAATGAAAGAAAACCGAAAAGAACTAAAACGAAAGCAAACACATTTAATATCACAAAGCAGGTTTCCTATGCACGAAAAGTCACGATCAGAGCACTGAAGAGATTGGATCAACGAGCTGGAGTCGCCTTCAAAAATCACTTGCTGCCAATCCTTGCCACCGGCCAAATAGACAGCTTCACGAGATGCAAGAGCTACTTTTTATTATTTGTGTTAATACACACACTATTAAGATCCATATGAGCGACCATGTATAGATTGTATTCTCAAACTTGAAAATTTCTTCATAGTCATAATCAGTCATTAATTCACCAATAAGTAGTGACTGGTGCAGTCTCTAAAAATCGGCAATCAAAGTCAATTTCTCCTTTTCTTTGTGGGTTTTAGTTGCCGTTCAAATATTCAATTGCATAGTTGTGTAAAATTTTATGCTACTCTATGTCGTGTGTTCTAGTAGATGATCGAAATATGTATAAAGAAACTATTTTTTTTTTCAAGATCATAAAATTTTGCCCTTCCTAACGTGTGACAAAAGTTTTCAACTATAAATAAATGTCAAGAGAATGACAAAATCAACCCCGGTGATTGATTTGTGGAGAAAATTTTTAGATGGAGTCAGTATTTAATTAAGTCATATATGTAGAGCAAATAGTTTTTTATTATATTTTAGGGATAAATATTTTTTACCCTCCAAACTTTTCACGTTTTTGGATTGTATCATATAAACTTTTTTATTTTGCCGTTTGCCCTCTAAACTTTACATTTTTTTTTACATATTACTATCTAAGGGCATTTTCTAGCAGAATATTCAGCCTGAATTCCATCACATACATGATACGTGACTTTAAGTAAGGGCAAATGCGTCATTTTACATAGGGATAAATATTTTTAACCTTCCAAATTTTTCGTATTTTGGGACTTTACCATATAAATTTTTGTTTTTTTTGTCATTTGTCATCTGAACTTTGCGTTTTTACATATTACCATATAAGGGCATTTATATGTATGTCATGTGACTTTAACCAACTGAAATGACGTATTTGCCCTCAGCTCCACCGGAAAATGTAATGCGTTAAAAAAAGACAAAGTTCAAATGACCAATGGCAAAAATAAAAGTTTATATGGTAAAGTGTCGAAACGCGAATAGTTTTGAGGGTAAAAAAATATTTATCCCTGTATTGTATTTATTGATAGTTTTATAATGTTGGCATAGTCGAATCATTTAGTGCATATGGGTTGAATGCATTTAAGAATTTCCCAGTTTATTCTTTATAATGTAGTCGATGAGGTTAGATTTAATTATAAATTAGTTCGTTTATTGAGGTGGTGGAGCAGTTGACAAACTATATCCATTAGACTAACTACTACGTTATTATATGGTTTAGGTGTCATCCAATTTGTCAGAGAATGTTAGGCTTTATCTAGTCAGATTATGCAAGTATAAGATACATTATTATTGTTTCTTATAAAAATATCTGCAGGCTGTACATGGGGCGGATTTTAATCTGAATCTAATTCAAATTCAACTTATATTTTATCATATTCCACGTATTAGAACATTCAATTGATCAAATCTGATTATAAGTATTTAGAATCCGGAATAAATGGATTACATAAGAAATTGAGAAATCCAATTCCTTAAAATTTGAATTCAAATTGTAAAAATAACTTCTTATTAAATTAACAACCACACACACACACACACACATATATATATGTGTGTGTGTATTATTAGTAAAGACACTTAAACAAAATGTAATGTAAATATTCTTTTTTTGATGCAGAATGTAATATAAATGTTATCAGACTTAATAATATACTAACATTATTTACTGTCGCAATTTATCTATCATATTAAGTAAAATTTCTATAAATATTCTAAAATATTTGTCTATTCCATTTAATTTTAGTTTTTTGCATAAGGTATTAACATTTTATTGGTTATTTGATTTTAATTTTTTAAATTATTATTTATTCTGTCAATTTTCTTTTTCGGGCTTCAAATCTTTTGTCTGACTTGAACTCAATAATAATGGACCCATATCGTATACAATTCAGATTGGATTCGATATCAAAAAGCCCAATGGACTTGGATTCAGATTTTTAGATTTGATCCAAATCCGATACATTGACAACGCTATCCGCAGGCCAGGGTTGTCTATGAGTCGGATTTGGAGCTAATTTGGAAAATTCAGATTCAAATTCAATAAACTTTTTAATATCTAAATCCTATAGAATTTACATTTATTACTATTGAGTCTAAATCCAATAAAAACTTTGAAACCCAATAAAAAGTCCGATCCGATTAGCAGTTAAAAAACTAAAACTTCAAAATCAAGTAACCAATAAATAAATTATTTCTAATGTAAACAATAAAAATTAATTAAGTAGAAAAATATTTTAGAATATGTGTAAAAACTATACATTATTTTGTAAAAAACAAGTTTTGGAAAATAAAAAAGCAATGATGTATTATTAATTATCGTTATCTACATATTGCATTCTATTTTAACTTCTTTGCTAACATTATATGCATAAGATTATTAATCTAATAAAAAGTACATTAAAGTTCTGACTCAGACCTTGAATGGATCAGACTCCTTGACTCCATATCGTATTCATTTATTTTGAATTATAGACACTCATAATCAGATTTAATCCATCAGATATTTTAATCAATCAAATATGCTAAAATCCGAATTAGATTCGGATTAAAATCTGCTCCATTGACAACCCTACTATAGGCATTGGATGGCCTTCTCCAAACTAAGCAGTTTGGGCCACCTTGATTTGGGCTTTCTCTACCGAGCTAGGTGACTCGCTGGGCCACATGGCCTGTGTCAATCCGGTGGGCTATCAGCTTTTGGATGCCCATTATTGAATGTAAGAGAAACGCGAAAGGACAATTGGATAACATAACAAAGGCCCAATTCGAAGTAATAGATACTAAATTCACAAGGAACAAAACAATGTAAAATATTTTACTTATGAAGAAAAACCTAAAATGAGCAACAAAAGCACTATTGCTTATTTTAATTTTTGTGACTGCAAGTATGCTTGTAGTTGGTTTATATTAGTTTTCTTAACCGATTATACTAGATTTCTTTTTTGTGTTTTTTTTTTTGTGTTTTTTTTTTTGATACTTAATGATACGTGATTGTGATAGTTTGTCAGACGAGTAAATAAAAAATTTAAGGAGATTCATGACCAAGAGGAAAGATGGACGAGTAACGGCGACTTTGGAATATTGTACATATCAGTTGTGTCCGAAACGGTGTTTCGAAGGTACCAATGGGTATTTTCAAATATATTAGCATAATACACCTAAACAAATAAAGTTATTGTTGCAAACATACGATTCATGGGGAAAGAATAGATTGAACCAAGTATGTCTTATTATTGAAAGCGAAAAATGATTATATAATATTGAAGTATAAATAGAAAAATTTTTAAATTAAAAAATCCTATTAGGGGTTTAAATAGCAACTAAGAAATAAGATTCTCGAGATGGGGCCAGGTTTTGAATTTATGATATTAGCTTTTGGTTTCTAGATTACCTTATGAATTCTTGAGATTTCTTAATTTTTTTTTTTTTTTTGATTTTTTTTTTTTGAAAGGAAATGATATGATAAAATCATCAAGAAGGCCTGGCTTCAGCCAAAATTATATTGGCTATATGTTCGAGGAGAACCGATGGCTCCGCCAAATTAAATGATGAATAACGAGCTAAACAATGGGCAACAACGTTCCCATCGCTACAAATAAAAGAGAAAACAACTTGAGAAGAAAAAATAGTCAACTCAGTAAACCCAAGTCCCGCTGCCAAATTGATGGCTTCCGAAGCAGCTAAGACCTCTGCGTGGAGTGCATCCCCTGGAATGTCCAAACATCTCGAGATCCAGGCAAGGTAGCTCCCGTCATGATCACGTGGGCATGAGTGAAAACAACTCCATCGAAATTGAGCTTGAGAACTCCAACAGGCGGCTTACTCCAGTGGGTATCCACGGGAGTAGCCAGGTTCAACCCATGAGCATTCAGAGCAGAAACAGCAGAAACAAAGGCAAACATGAGAGCTAGAGCCGACTGAACAACCTGAAGTGGATCCTGTCCCTCCCCCTCCATTAAATGCTTACATCTATGAAACCAAATAGACCAAACCAAATAAAGAAAGAGGTGAAACTCATCCTTAGAAAGTTTGGAATACAGAAGGCCACCCAATCTTCCGAAGTGGAGTTCCAAGAGTCCACTACCGACCATGGAATATTAGAGAGAGCCCAAACCTGACAAGTAAAATGACAATTAAGAAAAATGTGCCGAGTACTTTCCGAATCACCGAAGCACAATGGGTAGCCATCAGAAATGTGAATACCTCTGTAGTGGAGATTAATGACCGTCAGTAGAGCCTCTCAGCAAAGGCGCCAAATCAGAATCTTGACCTTAGTCGCTACTTTAGCTCCCCAAATAAAATGCCAAGAGGCTGCCACCCCAAACGAACCCTCCCCATCCTGTCTGTTAAGTTTCATAGCAAGATGATATGTACCTTTGACCGAGAAGAGCCCATTACAATTAAAATGCCAAACAAGGATATTGTTGTTAGTTGAGTCGATAACAGGAATTGAACGAATACAAGCCATATCCAAAGGTAACATCAGTTCATTCAAAATTTTAACATTCCATCCACCACCATCTGGTAGCAGCAGGTCCAATACTATTAAATATGTGGGATGATCGCGACTGAGAGAAATCACACGGAAACTGAAAGGTCTCAACATCCATGGATCATTCCATGCATTAATACTTCGACCCGAGCCCACTCTCCACCTGCTCCTAGCTATGATAAGCCTCATCGAACCCAAAATACCTTGCCACATAACACTCGGATTGCTGCCAAATTTCTAGTCAAAGGGCCTATCTGAATTGCTATACTTTGCTCTCATTACTTGACTAAGTAAAGCGCTCCGATTCATGATAATTATCCAAAGTTGCTTAGAGAGTAGGGCCTCATTAAAATTGCACAGTGCTCGAAAACCCAATCCGCCAATGTCCTTATGAGAGCACAACTTATGCCAAGCGAGCTAATGAATCTTACGAACACACTTATTGTGCCACCAAAAGTCCGCACACCAGCTTTCAATTTGAGGTGTTAGAGAATCCGGGAGTTTAAAACACGAAATCGCATAGGAAGAAATGGATTCAAAACCGCTTTAATTAGAACTTCCTTACCAGCCTAAGATAAAGTGCATTCATTCCAATCTTGGATGCGATGCCAAATACGATCACGAATAGAGGTAAAAACCTCATTCTTATTTTGCCCTAAGACCGAAGGTAGTCCCAAATACTTTCCATGAGCGTTCACGATCCTGAATTGTCCCAAACCTGCAATCTCAGTCCTCATCTCATTTGATACATTAGGACTAAACACAATAGAAGACTTAGTTAAATTAATAACTTGCCCCAAGATTGCACCATAATTATGCAAAGTATTCAAGAAACGAGTCATGACAATAGGCGATGCTTGACAAAAAATCAGCGTATCATTAGCGAAAAAGAGGTGGGAAATGCGAGGGGCGCCCAGGCAAACTGAAAGGCCGGTCAAAACTCCATTCGCCTCTTCCACTTGTAGAATCATGCTAAAAACTTCTACACAGAAGAGAAAGAGAAACACAGATAGAGGATCGCCTTGACGGAGACCCCGTCTTGGCCGCACAAAACCAAATTGAGTTCCATTAAGCATAAATGAGTAGGCAACAGACAATACACACATCATAATAAGCTCGACAAATCTACTCTCAAAACCAAGACGTAACTAAGTGTATTTTAAGAAAATCCACTCAACACGGTCACAAGCCTTATTCATGTCAAGTTTAATTGCCATGAAACACTTTTTGCCCCTTTTCTTATTTTTCAAAAAATGGTTGAGCTCAAAAGCAAGGAGGACATTATCATAAATAAGTCGACCAGGAATGAAAGCCAATTGGAAAGGTGAAATAAGATGTTCCATAAAAAGTTCTAGCCTATTAGCAATAGTTTTAGAAGCAATTTTATGGACAACGTTGCACAGAGTGTTTAAAGGCTGGAATATTATTTGATGGAACTTTTTAATGAGCATGGATGGAGGGTGCAAAGTGCCAAATTAATATATTTTAAGGGTGTAAAATGTCAAAATTTTAATTTAATGGTGCATAGTACCAATCAAGTATGTTTAAACTGTGAATTGTGCCAATTTTCCAATTTATTGTATAGATCGCTTTTTTTAAGGTAAAAAAGGAATATCACAATGCACTAAACTTTATTTAGACAGACGTAGGTCTATAAAAGGAATAAATTAATAATTGTTTTCTAATCCAGTATTTATATATTTTATGCTACATGCAATATAATGTATCGAGTAATCTAAGACATAAAATCTGCTTAATTATGACATAATTATTTTTAAAGGAAAAAACTTTTGCACTCAAACTATGCTAATTTTTGCATTTTCTTATATAACTTTTTTGTTATATTTTATCATATAAAGTATGTGATTTTTACACCTTTCCCATTGAAACTTATTTTTTGCCCAAAAATGTATGAAAAAATGACTATCGAATATGCTAACACCTCCCCACCCCAATTCAACCAAAAGATTAATATTATCATCAAATAAAGAGTCATGGATCCATTTTCAAATGAATCTTTTGGCTAGAAATAGGATCTAGAAGGTATCATGTAAAAATCGAATAATTCATATAAAATTGTAGCAAAAAAAAAAATTATATAAGAAGTGAACAAATAGGTATAGTTTGGGCATAGTGTAGCTTCCCCTTATTTTTATTTAGTGAATTGATTTCAATTGGTATAAACGAGTGTTCAAAAATTTTAAAATCGATCGAACCGATCAAAATCGAAAAAATCAAACTGAAGCATGCTCAGTTAGATTTTCGATTGTTAAGTTCAAGAAAATTCGATTTTCAATTTTTTTTTCAGTTAAAAATTCAGAAAAAAAAAATTGAAAACTGAAAAAAAAATCATTTTTTTGTGTAATCTATGGAAAAAAATAAAGTAAAACGAAAACTCTTATCTCATTTTGTTTTCTATACACTGTACATAGGTGTGTGTATGTATGTACCATTGCACTCTTGTTCCTATTTTCCCATTTTCTTGTAAGATTTTTCATACGAAGTGATGAGAGTTATCTAGAAGACACAAATTGCTCCTAATACAATTACATCGAAACCATCGTAAATCAAGCATTCAACCAAATGAAGTCTATACACGTAAAATACATATATGTGTATATATATATATATATATATAGTTGGTACCTACAGTAGTACAACGATTCATGAATTTTTGATATACTATAGGGAAAATTACACTGAGCACCCCTGTGGTTAGGCGATTTTACGAAAAACACCCTACTTTTTTGAAAATTACTAAAAACCCCCTGAGGTTTTAAAAAAATTACGACGAGTAGGTGGAGTACAGTGAACTACCGAAAATACCCTTTTGTGGCGGGAATGTATATTGGCAATTTTAAATTGACATGCATGCCCATGGGGGGGGGCGTTTGTAATTTACTAATACCACAGGGGGTTTTTTGAAATTTACTAATCGCAGCACACACACGCACACACACTGAAAATTGCAGCAGCACACACACTGAAAATTGCAGCAGCACACACACGCACACACACTGAAAATCGCAGCACAAACAGTTGGGGGAAAAAAAATGGGGGTCAAAACCATGAAATTTTTTTTTGTAAAAACCTGAATTTTGAAGATGGATGCTTACCTTTGCTGCTGTAGTTGGGCCTTTAAAACCCCTGCTTGAGCTTGTGGTCTACCGATCTTCCTTCGTCTTCAATGGCGCCGGCGAGAGGGACGATTTCACCGTCCAAAAATCCCAACAAACGACGCGCGACGGTGGGAACTTTGCTGCTGCAGTTGGCCCTTTAAAACCCCTACTCGAGCTTGTGGTCGACGGATCTTCCTTCGTCTTCAATGGCGCCGGCAAGAGAGACAATTTCACCGTCCTAAATCACAGCAGACGGCGCAGCAGTGGGGTGGGAAGTTTAGGGTTTTCTCTCATCTGAAAATGTTTTCTTGGGTTTTGTGTTTGTGTGTTGTGAAAAATCAAACCCAACATGGGTATTTTGGGGGAAGGGTAAATTAGGAATTTCACAATATCTATTAATTCATTTTTTTTTTTTTTGAAAAAAACAAGGGTAATAGTGTCATTTCACTCAGTCCGTACTATCCCAGCAAAAGGATGCATAACTTCAGGGGGGTTTTAGTAATTTTTTCAAAAGTAGGGGGTTTTTCGTAATATCGCAAAACCACAGGGGTGGTCACTGTAATTCGCCCTATACTATATTGAATTCCCTTGGCTTGAGTTTTGCAAACTTCAAATATTAATCAGATTCTAAGTAAATATAGATATGCAAAAGGATATACATATATCACTACATAAATATATAATGTCTGTATACATATTAACATACATAACTTTCCCATGTACCAGCAAAAGAAGTCACCAACTATGCTCTTTTTTCTTTTTTACAACAATTTTGATTTTTTCGGTTTTAACTGAAATCGAACCGAAAGAAACATGTTTTAGTTCGATTTCTAATTTTCATTTCGGAAAGTTGAATTTTTCGATTAAGCAAATGAAAAAATTAGAATGCTCAATTTTAATTGAATAAACACCCCATGGGTATCGAGTTTAGTTTGTCATGTGTCTTGGTAAGCACTAATGGCATGATTAGTATGCAGGAATGGAGTAGAAATGGAATGGAATTCCCACTTCCTTTCCTAATGATGCAATTGATATAGTTGAGATGGGAACATTCATTTCGTGGGAACCACCATTTTCATTTATGCGGGTTTAGTGATTCCTTCCATCCTACACGAATATTTAGCTATTTCCAACAAGTTGACAACAAACTATGTTTTCATATTATCAGTACAATACTTATTAAATTTATCATATGTTATAAAGTTTATATTTAAACTAATTAAATATTGATAAATGCATTAAATATGTATTAAATTATATTTATTGCCTAAAAATCTATATATATACACATAAATCATATATATTTATAATTTATATCTAATTTTTCATTTTAAAATACATAATATATTAAAATATGCTAACATATACTCATAACGTACACATCTATGATAATATAAAACTGATACTAAATAATTTTATTGAAATGTTTGACATTCGTAACCAAATGTTTGAAATGCTAACATATACTCATAACGTACACATCCCCTTTTTTCTAGACGCATCATCACTGTCAATAGGAGGTGATCAGAAGTATGGAGTCAAATGCTCTCGAATGAGGCTACACAGTAAGAGGGAAACCTCTAAGTGAGGTGAAACCCACGAGAAAGAGTTGTTCCCCAAGCCCACCCTGCACAAGTTCGAGGAAAATGTCCTCGAAGGAGGGTTCAACAAGACCTCGAGGAGTTCAACTCATTGGGCGGAACCTAGGTGCAATGGATTACTTTAAAAAATTTAAGAGATAGGGCAACGTCGATAGATTAAGACGCCATTCGAGGGCAGGTACCACACGTCACTGTAGGCAGTGCAGTGAGCCACTAGCACGTCTAAAGGGGAGCCCAACAACCCTGTCAAACGTAGACAAGTACTGATAATGTATAGAGGGTATCTTGGCAGTCTCAGGTGTCATTAATGCTCCATCTTAAAGGAAATCCCTAGCATTAAATACTTGGGAAATGCATTAAATGCGAAATCAAGCCCTATTAATAAAAATAAGGCCCAACCGTCATGGGGAGTCTAAGCAAGGACGAAAAACATGCCACATGTACTTTACATGTCCACAAAGGACTAACCCCCATCAACCACGTCATATTAAACCATCTTTCATATAAAAAGGCTCCCGGCCTTCCAAAAGAGGTATCTCACTTTCTTTAAGCAAATAACAACAAACACTATTCATCTTCTTCTTCCTCTTTACTCCAATTCCAAATTTAAATTACTAACTTGAGCATCAGAGAGCTTACGTCGGGATAAAATCAGTTAATCTCACATTTGCTCCTCCCTTTGGATAGGTGGACTGCCAACAAATCGATCGAAGCGCCAAAATTTCACCACATGGTCAATCCAAAAAGACCTTGCATTAGTGATATATATGATATCATATATAGTAAATGCCCGTATAATTACATATATGAATATAAAATAATTGATATTGGTGCATACTTTATAATAAATACACGAAACATAATATATATATATATATATCATGTATAAAAAATTAATATATCAATATATAAAAAAACGTATAATATATACATTAATTATCAATATACAATATTAATATATTATTAAATACAACATATATATTATTTAAATTCAAATTTTAAAATTTTTTTATATAAAAATTATTTGAATCAAATATTTGATTTATTTGTTTTCATTTGATTCATTACTACTCAATTACCAAATATATGAATTATATGAATTAAATTAATTCATTCATTTCTTTATTCTTTGAGCATACCAAGTATAAAATTATGGAAATACTATATTAATATCATTCATTTTTCATCCTTATTCAATTTTTAAATTCACTTTATTCATACTTAAATCATTTTCTGCGTAACAATCATGGAATAAGCAATGTCGGGAAACTCGTGAAACATAAATGTACCATTAATTTTATTTATTTTGTTACCGGAACATTGGTTGATGTAGTTATCTTTGATGTAAACTTTTATCTAATAAATGATGTTAGAATCATATAAGAATAAAAATTTGAGATTATGCATTTGTATTGTTGTATAGTTGAAATACACGGAAATATATATATATATATATATATATATATACCGGCAACACTACACACTTTATGTGTGTACAAAATATAAAAAATATATTTTTTAATTTAGTACTTAAATTTTTTGGGATAAAAATATAAATATATTATTAAAAATTTTTTATAAGAATACTTTTTTAAGAATTATTTGAAATAATTTATTAAATTGTAATAATTTAAAAATAAAATAATTATATAAAATAAAATTACATGATAAAGAATAAACACAAAAAGAAAAAAAAAACCAAGTAATTGTAAATAGAGAAAGTTGTTTGTGGGTTGAGAACGTGAATTTTTTAAATTGGGTGTAATATTACAATATTAAAATTTTTATTTGCTTATTTATTGTATGTGTTTACTAATTAAAAGAGTAAAATTGGGGCATCAAAATTTGGTATTCGAATTGAATCGATTTCATGTGAATTTTTAATTTTAACCATAATTTTACATATCTCTATTTATTCCACATAAAATTAAAAGGCAAATTTTGTAAAATTACATAAATAATCGCCATTTATAAAATAAAAATAATTTTTTTATAATATATATATATATATATTCATATAATGATTAGATGAAGTAGAGCTACGTATAATTGCACATAGAACATATGGATCCAAATTAATGATCATTAATCTTTTTTTTGCAAAATATTTTCAAAAAAACAAGAAAATATTTTTTTGGAATTTACTAGATGATCTAATTTTATTTTTATGCTTAAAAATTGAAACCAATCTAATTAAGCCTCTATAGCTTTGCTTCAGGGTAAAATTAGAGCACATCACCAGATATATATGATCTTTGTCAGCAGGCGACATGATTGTCAGAGTTGTCTCCTCACAATCTGAAAGCAGATTTGGTGGGGGATAGCTAACAGCTAATGTCACGACATATTTGGCTGCTACTCTTTTCTTTAATTGCGCTCCTACAATTATTAACTTAATTTCACCTTCCGCACAGATGTTATTTGTGGTGAAACCATCATTATCACAATATTCCACACCACTTTTTCTCCTTCAATTACTTATGAGCAATGAGTGCACCAATAAGCTTGTAAGTTCCAACTCATTTGTGAACTCAAATAGAAATTATGTGAAACAAGAACTATTAATGTTATATATATATATATATATATATATATATGGTGCGTATCAAAATTGGAGACAAGAAGTAAGTTGTTAGAGAGAATTTTAAGTGAGGAATCCTATTTCATGAGAAAGGATCTATTAATTTTTGGAAAAAACATAACATATCAAAAAATATTAAGACTCCACTAAATTAAGTATATGTCTTATGAAAAATAAAGCAAAAGAAATTGCATATAATGTATAAGAAGCAAGAGGACAACAGGGGAATATTGTGTGTTTTGTGCTCAAAGTGAGTTTGATTTCATGAGCTTGGGTGTGTAAAGTGTAGTATAATCAGAGTGAGTGAGCTCAAAGCGCTTTAGAGTGTAATTTAGGCTTAAATTAGAATAAGCTTAGAAGTTTGAGGTGAGGGTCTATTTATAGAAGAGATCTAGTTCCAGCCTTCCCTGATTCTACTCCCAACACGTCTTCTAATCGGAGGGCAGATTGCGGATCTCCCAAGGGGTTGTTATGGGTTGTTCCCTCGGGTTCCTGAAGCTACGATTGTTGTATATAATCATTGGCCGAGTGTTTTAGGCTAATGGAGAAGGGCCTTGATCTTTATCCACGGGGATTGATGGCTGGCTAGGGTTGTGAACTTGGTCTGGAGTAGTTGGTTGGGCTTTCCCCGTGTGTTTTTTATGTTGGATCTTGCCCGCGTTTCGCTTGGGTCGAGATCATGGACGAAGTCTCTCTCATGAGCTATTTCGTTTGGTCTTTTCCTATTGAACTATTATGTGAAAATTTAGTCTAATAGGTCAAATTTTAGGGATATCAATATATATAGATACATATATATGTATGTGTGTGTTGAAATTATAATACCAATTTGTATTAATTAGGACTCCATATATACCTCGTGTAAGTTGTAGCACTCCAATATTGGAGCAAACATATAAATGGAAATCCCTAAACCTAGCCTTTCCATTAATCAAACACCACAAAAGAACAAAAAGATATTTCATCAAAAAACTAATAATAATAATTATAGCAACTCAATTTAAATTTAAATTTGAATATCTTTCCTTATGTTACAGTCAACGTGAATGGTGGGAAGTAGAAATTAAGTACCTATTATTGCATAACTTAAAAGAGCCATGGCTTTTGCTTCTTAAATTGTTTTGTCACAACGATTCATCCATTTCAAGAACACATTTGGGGAAGGCTGATACAACCACTAAAGAGAGAGAAAGCTTCTCCAAAAAACTATGTAAAGGATTGAGGAGGTATTGTGCCCCTTCACTACCAGTTAGTTTAACAAAATGAGGTATTAGATCCCCTAAACAATATCCATAGTTCGAACACTGGTGTTATGAATTGAGTAATTGGGTTAAAAGGATTGGTCCATAATAGACCTCTACAGTATCCGAACCGAATTAATCAACTAATAAATCAGAACCAAGTGACTAAAATTGGAGGAAAAAAAAAACTTGACAAGACATAAACCCTCTCAAGACTCAATTAATTCCAGACATTTTTATAAAGACAACTAATTCAAGACTCAATTACCAAATTTGCCAAATATTCCACCCCGAGCACACACTCAAGAGGGGAGTCTTATAAAGGCCCCTAGTAGCTTTTCTGATGATTGCACGCCCCTCGAGAGTTTGATCAAGAGACCAAACTCTCCTTAAGTATATCGAGGATTGTGAATGCATTTTCCAATTGATGAGTCACACAAATTCTATTAAGATAGTGACACTTAATGGTCTTGTAAGTCCATAATGTCATTAATATTAATTATCTCATATGTCGTTCACCATTTAATGTGCCTACTTTAGTCATTACACATATCACAATGATCATGAACATTTTAAATTCCAATCAACCCTTTTGAATATACAGTTACAAACCCAAAAAGAGTGCATTGTTTACAAGACTCTTCTCTAGCATAACCCTGAATTTATTATGTTTGTTAAGCATAACTAAGCTCGTTTATCTTGATGAAGTTTTCTTCCCTTTTCCCTCGAGCTATCTCTATATTTTTCTGATTTGACTATCGAAAAATTTTAATTAGCAGTTATTCCGATTAGTTTGTGTGTGTTCATTATCTTAACAGGTGGATAATCCCATTTCTCCTTAAATACTCGCTCTTCAAAACCCTCATTCTCCTCAATACCAGTCAAGTCAAATATAGACCTACATTAACACCTATGTATATAAAGATAATTTTGGTGTTGTATATCCCCTCAACTTCAATGTGTTCGGCCACTAGTGATGGTCCAAAATCATAGTAGTGCCTTTACATGATCCCTTGTACGAATTGATTAAGACCGTATCCCACACGCCCCTCATCATATATATATACACAATTTTAATTCATGAAGTTAAGTAAGGGCCTAGGTCATAATATTGAGTATCATTACGACCAATTAATTAGTTAAGAAATTAGTTGACGTGGATTGAAGAGCACGCAATTTGATTCGAAATGAATTTTTAATGGAAGTCTGTGTTAGTAACAGAGGACTTGTATCTTCAGTCCAAATTTTCAGCATACTTTCTGGAGTTGTATATTGAGGAGGCTTAGGAATTTGGATTCAGATTGCCAGAGTTATAAATTGAGAAGGTTTAGGAATTTGGAATTAGATTGTGATGAGCCTTGTGCCACCTCATCCTGCCACGTCAGCAGAAACAATCATGACCAATCCAAGTATGGAGCGCTGAAGCCCTCGACTAGGTAGGCTGCCCTCGAATGAGATTTTAAGCCTAACTGTCCTCGAAATTGCGATAATACTTCCAAGTACGTTGTCCAGGGACCCTCGAAAGGACCCACAACCCCCGAGGACATCCATTCTAGGAAACGAGTCTCAAGGCGCTTTGCACGAGCAAGTAACCTCCAGGCTTACCCTAAGGCGCTAATCTGGAGGCTCTAGGGCCTTTGCGGTTCCTCAAGACCTAATAAGTGAGGCGAATGGACTTGCGGTATAGAGGGGGCCCTCGATGGCCTACATATCGAGAGCAGAAGCCACATACCTGACCTCCACCTAACACCCCGTTCAACGAGAAAGTCCAACTAGTATGACTGACCAAGCCTGCTCTTGCCAGCTACCTACCGCATCCACTCTGCCTATAGGTCCATCTCATCAGTCTCCAACGCATTAAATGATATTCCATGAATGCAGTCCTTGATCATCAATGACCAAGATACACATTAAATGCCAATATAGCCCTCCATTAATGAGACGTGAGAGCAGCCGCCAGCGGGAGTTTCAAAGGGGACAAAAAGCACATGTCCGTACGGCTCTTGTCAGTGAAGTTGACTGACTCCCACCAACTATGTCACGTCCGGGTGCCTCACTTTCATATAAATACCAAACCGACTCTCCACCTAAAGGTAAGAAAAACAAGATCTACTCATTTTTCTACTCATTTTCTTGATAAGCAAGAATACTTCTCATTACTATTTATCATCTTCTCTAAATACCCTACAACTGACTCGAGCGTCGGAGAGCCTACGTCAGGGCAAAATCAGCTAGTCTCACGTGCATTCCTCCCTCTTTGACAGATGGGCCACCAGCATTACTATCCAGAGCTCTTTGGATCCCGACACATGATCGATCCAAAAATCGACTGCATCAGATTGTAATTGAATTGAAAAAAAATATATATTTTTCATCATAATATAATTTTTTCTCTCTCACCTATGGATGTATGCTATTATGATTGAATCACATTCAATTCTTGTATCATTTGTCTTTTCTTTCTCATTGTGTCAATCTATGCTAATATGATTGAATCGCATTCAATTCTTGTATTTTCTTTTTTCTTTCTTATATCTATTTGATTGTGCACGTAATTGTTTTGAGTTAAATTCTCAATAAAATAGGTTAATTAAGCAGCGTATTTTTTTTTTGAAATTACCTAAGTGAAAACGACCCGGCATGATTCCTGTCTAAATCATGTCCATGATTAGACAAATGAAAGACGCACCAATTACATCTTTTCTATATTCTGTCCTGATAGAAATATATAAAAAAAGTAAATATTCCCAACTGTACCAACAGAAAAACAATATTATGCTTCGACAAAAAAGTGGTAACTTTATTAATTATCATTTCTTTTTTTGGTACTCACTTCAACATTTAATCACATGAACTGTACCAAAAAATAAATAAAATTCAGCTCTTCCATAATTTTTACGTCTGACTGAATCAATGCTCTAATCATTCAATATTGGAACCATTCATATCATGATAGTGAATTTGAATGGTTGAGATCAAATATATTCTGCCTGAAAGGACTGCCTATTTATCTGAGCGTTAATGATTTTTACTGCTTTGCCAAAGATTAAAAAAAAAATCAAAATTTGCTAATGATATCCTACATCAATTTATTCATCATTTTTCCTTGGGACTATCTCATATGAATTTATTCGAAATCTAATATGCTTGTGAAATAGTTCATCAGGAAAGGATATGTGTGTGTGTGTGTGTGTGTGTGTGTAAAGAACGTTGTTTTATGCAAATAAAAAGGCATCATGAATTATGGCTCCGAAAAGATTTGACGTCTGACTCAAAAAGAAAAGGGAAATAAAAAGCAGCTGCTTCATAGGACAAAAGAGAGATATATAAATTATATTCTAACCGATTCTTCTGTTCAATCTTTGAACACTTTTGCTTTTGTATTTCTTCTTTTATCAGGATTAAACTGATCAGTATCAGAGAAATAGTACTGAAAAGGGGTTTAGAGTACTTATTAAATAATAATAATAATAATAATAATAATAATAAAACAGTTAACCCTTTGATTTTTTTATATTATGATTATTAAATTTTTTCGTTATATTTTAATGTTATACGGAAATATATATATGGTTTGCACTTTGCCATTGGAATCCATTTTCTTAGCAAATTAATAATCAAAAAGTGATCATAGCAACGATTTGACAATATTAATTAGGAAATTGTTATTGATACTCCCTCTTACTTTTAAATTTTTATCAATTGATCAATATATCATTTTCATTTTTAAATATTAATTAATTTGATTTATTGAAAAAAAAACAACCATAATAGTCTACTATTCACTGTCATGTATTCAAGAATACTATTCTTTACGATCATTTTTTGGCTTTGGTAACTGACGTGGCATAATTCCGACCCGGAATCCGACTCCTTTCTCGAGACGAGCTCCCTTCTACTCCCCCATCGATTCCCCTCGAATCCTCCCGATTGAACTGTCTAACTCCATCCGGCTCTACTAGCCCCTCTCCTCGTCGGCCCGGGCAGATCGTTATCCCTCTCGACTTGGTCACAACCCTCTCAGCCCTTTTGGTCCACACCATTACCGACCTGGACCAGGTCGAGTCCAACGGATCCCTACTGGCATTAAATGCTCCGTCAGACGAGGTATGGGGGAGCCACCTAATCCCATACCTCATTAATGGAACGCCAGTTAGCATCTATGGACCCTACCCCTAAGTCTACGAGTCGCCTACGTCGGTCCTCAATGACCTACTTGGTCTGGTGGGCCCACAGGAGCGCGGTTACCTGGACATAGTATAAATATCCCCGCATTTATAATAAGGGACACGCATTAATTACATACAGTACCCTTACTCTGTTCGAATCTCCCCAAAATCGATCCACTGACTTAAGCATCGGAGGGTCTTAGCCAAAACCCATCTCGACGAGCTCACGTTGCCATTTCCTCTGTTGCAGGACCAACTTCCTGTTCGAATGTCACCACTTATTCACTCGACCTGAGGAACTGACCGGTGTCGATCAGCTCCGAATCCGACCCGCATCAATAGCGATAATTTCAAAATTATTTTTCAACTTCTTGTTTTGACGGTGACCTGACAATTTTTGTTTTAATATTGTTGTCTTTGGGCAATATTTTGCCCATATTTTACATTATGTTTTTCTATTTTTTCGCCATATTAATTATAGTTACTTACAAAGGGACGTGACTAATATTTTCAAGTATTTAACAGTGAGTTTTGAGTGGGGGAAGATAATAAAGCTTGTGATACAAATTTTATTTCTTCTTCATACTTTTTATATTATTTCATTAAGTCGTTTGCTCACACTTTAATTTCAGTATGCGGACATTTATGTAATACAAATTTTCTCTTTATGTGCAACTTATCCTATTAATGCTATCTTTTTTTTTTTTTGGCAGGAATAATATATATAGAGCAAATAATTTGATGCAAACCATAAGAGATTATGCCTTAAAGATTGTAGTCATGAAACTCATTTTTTTTTCTTTTTATTTATTTATTTATTTATTATACAGTAGACTTTTATTTATTTGAAGTTAAAATTACATAAAAAAATAATAATAATCGAAAATGTGATAAGTGTTCTTAATAATAATAATAATAATAATAATAACTCACATGCAACGTCTACGATGTCGTTTGAGGTCATGCAGAATATTTGCAGACGTATGTACGTCGAATGGAATATAATATATATATATATATACAGATATATATATATATATATATAGAGAGAGAGAGAGAGAGAGAGAGAATAGGAGTGGTACCACAGATTGGGTTAATTGGCACATAAAATCCACAGCTGAACCTACCAAATATTGAAATAGAAAGAAAATCCGAATGCGTAGGTGGTTTCATCTCACAATATTGTGGGCTGATCCTTGGTTTCTAAGTCATGCCTTGTTTTACTGTTATTGGCTGTATATATGATGCAACAAAAGCTGCATTATTGCTTGTACTTGCTAGGAAATCTCCAGGTATGAATAAAGAGAAATATACGCTAGGTGAAAAATAATTACTTACATATAAGTACAAAATTATCTTTTAGAATTAGAGATAATCTTCACCCAATAAATTTATTTATGTTGACATGTTTTTAAATTTTGATGAATTCAAATTATGACACAATTCAAATAATTTACGGTGCGATTCAAAATAAATATTTTTATAGAGGTTTGTGTTAGTAGTGAAGGGCTCATAACCCAATACTAACCTCGTGGGTGGGTGTGGGGATGAAGCCATCGATGGTATAAACTTGTTTATTTGTCTATCCACGTTCTCGGCCCATTTTTTAGCATTATATATACTAGGGGTGTTTACATTTTTTAAATTATAGAATGAATCGGATTGTATGTGACAAACATTTTTATGATAGTGAAATTTTTTTTCTGTCTTGCCCGTGAACAACGTTAAATCTTATATGGATTTTTGTTTTCTTTTTTGTTTATAACTTGATTGTTTGTGTGATTGTTATGCTATATTTTTAACAATTGAACATCAAAATGATTCACTGCCACAGAAAATAATGAAATTACTTCACAGAGCAGTTTGACCATTAGATGTTAATCATAAAATAAATGAATTGTATTCGTCATGTAATTTACAAGTATTAATCAATTACACAAACAAATACGATAGTGTTATAACGACTAACGACCAAAACTTAGTTCGGAACTTGATTCCGATAATAATTTTTGTCGACGCATAGATGTGGGACAACGTAATATTTCTTTTTAATGAATGTGTTTCTTAGCAATCGGAATATTTGATACCCGTAAATAGCAATGGTACAGTATATGAAAATGGTATATCTAAATGTGTTTCTATATTTTTTAAAGTTTTCCTCTCCAGCATTAATGCCCAAGGCCCTACGCTGTCTTGTATCTTTCCCTATTCACAAGTCAACTCACGTAATTGAACAAAATAATAATAATAATAAAGAAAAAGAAACTTTCACCAGTAGAAACGTGAAAAATGATAAACGGAAATAAAAATGAATTAAATGAGCTCCAAATTACTTGTTAACTTTGTCCTAAAAAGAATGCTTCAAGCTTTCTTGTTCATGTTATTTATGTCTAAAAAAAAAAAAAAGTTTTGTTATCTACGTCTTACATTATACCCTCTTAACCACCTTCCACATCAAATAAATATTCAGATGTAGCAAACTTTATAATGACTTTGGACAATACTTCCTTCTTGAGCTAGTTTTGAGGTTGAGATATGTCCCAAAACATAATTTTTTACCTTGTATCAGATCGGACTAGATCTTGTATTGTAATTAGGCCTTCCATTGTACTGATTTCACTAGGTCTGGTCATGTATTATAATTAAGTCTTCCACTATATTAATTTCAGGTTTCAAGACTTGATTCTCTGATGTAATTAAGATATCCATTGTACTAATTTCAAACTCAAGATTATTTTCAACCATAATCAAGCATCGATGTGAGGGAGTGTCAATTATCTTTCACATTAAGTAAATAAACAACTATGATGAAACTTATAATAGTTTAAATCATTCTAACTTCATAAGTTAACTTTTAGGGTACAATTAGGCAACCCAATCCTATAATTTTCAATATGTCCACATGAAAATGAAGTTCAGAGGAGAATTCATTTATAATAATTGTTTGTTTTCGCGACACAGATTAAATACACACCTTTCTAATGGTAAAAAAACTACTTCGATTTTTAACATTTTAATTATAAATAGGGATAATTACAGTGAGATACCCTGAGGTTTGCCTAAATTACAAATAAAACCCTCGATTTTGGAAAATTACCTAACAAACCCTAGGATTTACAAATGTTTTACAATGTCAACCTTCTGTCTACAAATGTTAGGGTTTGTAATGAAAACCGTCAAATTTTTGTTTCGTTCTTCTTATTTTACCCTTTAGGTCAAAGTTTGAACATACTTAACTAATTTTTTAGGACTAAAATTCCCTCTAGGTCTAATACATGTAGAAATATTTGATAGTAATAAGGGTTATAGCAAAATTAGATTTGATTCAAATGGCATTTTAGTCCTAAAAAATTAATCAAATCTGTTCAAACTTTGACCAAAAGGGTAAAATAAGAAGAACGAAACAAAAATTTGACGGTTTTCATTACAAACCCTAATATTTGTAGACAGAAGGTTGACATTGTAAAATATTTGCAAATCCCAAAGTTTGTTAGGTAATTTTCCAAAATCGAGGGTTTTATTTGTAATTTAGGCAAACCTTAGGGTATCCTAGTATAATTATCCCTTATAAATATAATCATATCTATTTATATATAATTATTTGAAGTTAAATTTTCAAATAATAATACATATAAATATACATATATATACACATATATATCGATATACTTGGAAATTCTGTGGTATAAAACCAGAAATCGTTTGGGTAGAGGAAAGCTGCTCGTTTTGCATGAACGCCGCGGTTTTTCTTGATTAAAACAGAATTATCCTCTCAGTCATATCAATAAAAAGAGAAAAGGAGAAAAAAAATGTGTCACCTTTTTATTATATTCTTGCAAAATCTAAGGCCATTGTCCTTTCCATTCCAAAATCCAACTCATGCAACACTAGATTTTCTCTCACAAATCACAATTATTGGCCAAAAAAATATATTATGTGTTTCCAAGCATGAAAACATAATCTTTGTCCTCAGGTTTCACATCAAACTCATTATCTTTATCTTTTTCGACACTAGTCCAAAATTATTGGTGGATTCCGTACAAATAGCTAGATTTAAAAAAAAAAAAGGAATTCATTGCACTTGCTCCGAACATCCAGGGTTCATTAATAATTCTCATCACATGGCTACCGTAAGACTTTTTAGTTGCATTCGACAAAAAGCAATTTTAATACTTTTTATTTGATATTTTATATTTAACATCAATATCGGTACAATATATTTAAATAATTAAATTAATAATTTAAATCAAATATATACAACATTATGTATCATAATTAATTATCAATTTTAATAATTCTAAATATTATTTATATATATATAGGATTAATTATATTTACTATCCTCTAAAAATACGAAATTACAGTTGGTTCCCCAAAATTTTTAATATTACCAACTCATACCCTGAGAAATTTAAATTACAAATACTACTTCCCTGGTCAGCCAGTTATCGGTCATATTTTTCATTAACTTTCGATTTACCCCTAATTTTTAACTTGGGACAATTACCTCTAATACCCCTTGGAAGATTAAAAACCACATTGGTCCCCAAAAGTTTTTAATATATCAAGATATACCCCTGAGAAATTTAAAAATTACCAATACCCCCTGAGCAGTTGATTTTCGATCATTTTTCAGGAACTTTCAGTCTTACCCATAATTTTAACTTTGAAAAAAATAAAAAAATAACTAAAAATTAAATACTTGTAAAGACTAACAAACCTGCAACATTGAACTGTCACGATGTCAACTTTCCGATGTCGTCCCAATCAAACCCATCAAACTTCATTTGACCGGCGGTCAAAAAGAGTCAATTTCATGTTTCCGGATAAGCTTGCTAGAATCTGGCAATTTCATAGCATCGTGGTTGGCCTGCTGCGAGCTTTTCATATCTACTACTAAGTCAAATCATTTTGCTATTGTTTAGCCGCCGTTCAACCTCCTTCTTTCTGTGGTTGTTGTCTCCATCGATTTACTCATCGCGCGGTGCCCAACGAACCGGTGCTTACACTAATGGACTCTCGCCTCACAACACTCACCTAATTCCTACATCTATTACCGATGTTGGAGCCCTATCAAAAATCCACCTCACTTCTCTCTTCCCCAAAATTGCATATGGATCCCCCCCCCCCCCCCCCTTCCTTTTCTCTCCCATTTCTTCTCCCGGTGGCCACACTCTTGCCGACAATTGATTTTCTTATCACCAGGAACCACACTTCCACCGCCATCACAGCTACCTTCAAGCCCATCAATCTATTGCATGTGTAGGGTACACTGTAGTTTTGAGAAGAAGAGGTCGTCCTTTATTTGTACATTGCTATATTTATTTATATATGAAATTTTTAAATATTTTAAGTATTTAATCTAGAGATAATTATAGTTATTACCTCTCTGACTAGGGGGTATTTATAATTTTGAAATTTTTTAGGATAAAAT
>CM047877.1:4595312-4630330 GCA_026212405.1 Petrea volubilis | reverse complement strand
TTGAAATTTTTTAGGATATAAATTGATAATATTAAAAATTTTTGGAGGACCAACAATAATTTTGTATTTTTAGAAGAATAGTAAATATAATACATTAACTCTCTCTCTCTCTCTCTCTCTCTCTATATATATATATATATATATAACAAACTACAATATAATAGAAGAACAAATTATTATATAATAAAAAAAAAATCCATAAACACGTGGGAGTCAATGTATTTCATCGTTTTCATTTTTTGTTCAGTCTGTTACATTTATGATTGCAGCATTTTCTGCTAATAATGAAGTATAAAGCGGTAATATAAATATTATTATTAATTCAGTGTGACATTGATATCACAGGCCACGTGGCATGTGATGCGGTATAGTTGCTGCATGCGACATGGCACCCGTCAAAAACCAAGTTGACACAATCGAGAAGTGGGCATTGAGTCAATATCTACGAATCAGTCATTCCTCGAAGATTGTTCCTCACGAACTTGGGATGCAATTATTATTTGGACCACACCCTCAAGGAGCCTCTTTAGAGTCCGCTCGCGGGGCGCCAGCTCTTGAATCCCGGCCAACTTCTCGCCCCTTCAAGGGAGTTACTCAAGGGTATGTCGTCCTCGAGAAGAAGTGCTAGTGTCACCTGTCAACTTATCTATTGAAGATTGCTTATGAAGGTTATTGAAGGTTCATCCTTTTGAGCCATAGGACCCAATTTTCATTGATTTTGAGGCTTCGAAACTTCAACCCTCGGTTTGAGACCGCATTAATTTAAACGATGAGGATTTTGTATTTGATGATTGTAAATCACTATGAAGTTTTTAAAGATTAATATCATTATATTAAGAAATTTGTCACGTAATATATATCATTACAAATAGGCTATCATTATTATTATTTAACCTGTGTTTCTAATACCATATATTCTTATAAATTTGATAATGTAATCTATAAAAACATCAAATTAATATAGGGAATGTAAGTGAATCATGACCCTTTCTTGAATGTTGTACATTTCTTCATAAAAGAGAGAAAAGAAAAAGTCGAAATTGTAGCACATGCTCTACCATCCTTGGAGCAAATTTAATTATTATTTTATTTGGCCCTTTTTGGGCTGTAAGTTAGGTTCGTCACTCATCGGTAGTAGCACAGTGGTGTGCAGAACTCTCTCTCTCTCTCTCTCTCTCTATATATATATATATATATATAATAGTGGCACTGTTCTAATTTTGGTCTCTTCTCTGTGTCCTTACTGTAAAGGAGTCTTAAAATATTATATTATTATTATTATTATTGTTGCTAGGTTTTATGGATTACTGTTTACGGACAGGGACAGAGTTGGCCACTTGGAATAGGTTATGAGCTGGAGCAAAAAGAGAATTGTTTTTACTGTTTTGTGCATTAGAAAGTTTGTCATCATTTGAAGAGTTGACAGCTTGAATTGGGGCTCAATCAATTACAGCCACAAGTTATGTTTCAGGTGATAAATTCACGTGATCGTGTTGCTCTTGCCCCCTTCTTAATAAGCTTGCTTACCCATTAATTTCGGTTAAAATGAAACTCGAGCATATAGACTATTACCAAATTATATAGCTGGTATGTACATAACAGAAGGAAATTCTACCTATATATTAACAAAACACATTGTCACACACACACACACACATAAATGGACAATAACTCATGAAATAGTATAATTGAAGGAAAAGTCCATAATTTTTTTTATAGGCAACAATACATTATATATTAGTCGATCACAATATAAAATACTCAGGCACTGAAAAGTCTTTAGCCCAAATCAATTTAGATAGACTCCAATATTTTATATAATAAGTGTATTGCATTTATTATATGATTAACAGTTCATATTTTTTTTAGATACATCAATCACATAACAAATTTATTATTTACGTCACTCGTTATTAATATTAATTTGATCGAATCAAGTCAATTATCTACATAATAAACCCTAGATTTGCAGGAAAATTGGTTTTATCCACGCAGCTTGTTCCTCAAACGAAATATATATATATATATATATATATATATATTCCCAAAGCGTTGAAAACATGCATGTGCACGTAATCCGTGGTTCTCCTCCAAATCGATGAATATTGTCAGATTTTAGTAGTCGATAATCACAAAAGAAAAAACAAAAGCAGGTTCAAGTTGCCACGCCAAGTTAACAACTCTTTTTTTTTTTTTTAATGGTTATTGAAATAAAAAACCTTGATGAATCTCCATAAATCGCTCTTTTCCCCGAATGATTATACTTTTTGGGTGAAATAGAGCTGGTAAAAGTTTTACCCAAAGATGGGTTCTGAAGTCGGTACAGATACGTACAATGACTCAGCGATGAAAAAAGAAATAGAAACAAAACATAATCATTAAACTAAATGGACGTAGTTTATACCACATTTATTATATAATTGATTGAATTTGATCATATCACCTAAAAAACGCTTTGCAATAAGTTTGATCTTTACGAGCATTACAATTAGTTTCATTCATAACCTCTATTCTGAACCCTTCCACATTCCTCTTTCACGTATTTGCTATGAGTCTGGTCTTTATTAACATTACAAATAATTTCATCCATGACTTCTATTCTGAACCCCTCCACATTTTCCTCTTTCAGGTATGATTAGTACGTCCAACAAAGCGTTTTCAAGCAATATATAATAGTCTCATGATATATTTTGAGCGACTTGAAGTCTTTGATTGAAAAAGGTAAAAAATAAAAATAAAAAAAGACTTATAGGATAATATTACAAATTTAGGTTTGATCAAGATAGAAAATTCCAAACATCGATAATTACGTAACGAAAACTTTGCAATTTTTACATTTTTTAATTAGTGAATGACAAAACAAAAAGGCAGATTACACCCTAATCTTATGTCTCTAGGTGTTATAATACACACACGGGACACTTTCAAGACTAATTCTACAAATAATCATAGGACTTCATTAATTAATGACACTATTACAAAACTAACCCTGCTCAGCAATAATTACTCTATATATATATATTCCCCATCTTCTTCAATCAATAATCAATATACTGCAGCTAGCTTTCTTGTCAGGTTTCACACCACTTTATTTGTAGAGAGAGAGAGAGAGAGAGAGAAAGAAAGAAAGAGAGACAGTGGGAGATGGAGATCACACAACCAAGCCTGTTAGAGGAGCTAATTGTGGCTCCAAACATAGACAACTATTGGACCCCTTTCCCTAATGAATTCTTATCAAACACTTGGAGCTTCGCTCCTTTCGATCAAACGCCTACAGATTTGTATTCTCAACCCACAAATCCTTCACTTTTAGAGCTCATTTCACCTTCAGATTTAATCACAAATCAGTGCCCTTTGGGACCATTTCAGCCCTTTCTTGATGCCTTAACTTTACCGGATCAATTGAGCTCATTTTACGACAATATTGATGATGTGCCAATTGAAGAAGAGTGTGTTGCTGCTAGGCTGGAAAATTCAGAATTTGGGTTTGTTGATAATGGTTTAATTAATGGTTTTGACGATGGGATATTAGTTAGCAGCTTTAAGCCTGAGAGTGATGTTCAAGCTGATGGAGCAAATTTGGAGGAAATTAATAATATTAATGTGGGTTTATGTGGAGAGAAAAAGAACAAATTAAAGAGGCCAAATGGGCAGCCTTCGAAAAATTTGATGGCTGAGAGGAGACGAAGGAAGAGACTAAATGATCGTCTCGCTATGCTCCGTTCAATTGTCCCAAAAATCAGCAAGGTAAGTAATTAACATTTACCTCTCTCTCTCTCTAATCTATATATATATATATATATATATATATTATGTATAGATTATAGATAGATATTGCATTTACAAATTATAAACTTTAACATTTTCGAATATATTCAAGGCGGAACACAATTACGTTTAAGGGAGATTTTTTTCTTTTTTGTTCATATATGAAAATTAATTTGTTTTTTTTTCAAGTGGACAAAATATTTGATTGTAATATATATATATATATATATATATGGAATTTCTAAATATTTGAAGGGACTGTCAGCCCTTATGTACTGCATGCATTAATACCCCAATTACCCAAAAATTATATTACATTTGCTTAGAGAAAATTAAGTGAAATTCACTATTTGGACTGGGGCTCGAATTATCTTCAAATTATTTAAATTGATCTATTATATTAAAATTTTGAAAATAATTATTGCACTGAGAAAAATAGTCTGAATAACTGACCTGTCAACATCATCAAAAAGCTGCAACTTTGTAACAAAGAGATCGAAATTATTATCTTCTTTTTTGCTTAATTATTTATGATCAAAGAGATTTGCGTCAAGTTTTCTCTTAATTGAGATCTTAATTTGTTTGTTAATTAACTAATAATGCATGATTATTAATTAATTGCCAGATGGACCGTACCTCGATACTTGGAGATACAATAGATTACATGAAGGAGCTCCTCGATAAAATTAACAACTTGCGTGAAGAGATCAGCATGGATAATCATGAGGATCTCAACCCGAATATCAACCTCAATATTGGAAAAGATGATTTGAAGGACCTAAAGCCAAATGAAATGCTAGCCAGGAACCCCCCAAAGGTACTATTTCAGCCTTAATTCTTAATTAATTTCATCAAAATCCTATCATAAATTAGTTAAGACTTTTAGTTATTAGAGTTATACTTTACTCAGTATCCTACAAGAATGCACCTCTTCACAATCGGACTAATCCATCAAAGATTAAGCAAATTTCGTCACAAAACATAGTTCTGTGATGGATCAAGTTCGTCACAGATTGATTAGTAAATGTCTTACTAGTACTGATTATTACTTTAGTTTTGTTTCAATTTATTTTTGTCAGAAATTCATCACAAATACCTTGTACCGATGACGCAATCTCCACATTATAAATTTTTCATTTGTAAAAAGAATGCTTTCTTGTGGTAACTCTATTTTAAATTAATCATTTTGTACTTGGTCGAGGTTTTTCAGTTTAGCGTGCAACGAAAAAACGACGACACTCGCGTTGAGGTGTGCTGCACGGCGAGGCCGGGACTGTTGATATCAACTCTTAGCACCATGGATGCTCTTGGCCTTGATATTCAACAATGCGTTATCAGCTGCTTCAATGATTTTTCTTTGCAAGCTTCTTGTTATGAGGTAATATATTAGTGTATATATATATATATATATATGTGTGAGCGTGTGCGTGTATGTATGTGTGTGAACAAAATTACATTAAAACGTTGATTTTGTTGTACGTAATAATTGATTAAATTAGAATGTTTTGTGTACTTCGAGTTGAGTTAATTTGTTTTTATTTATTTATTTATTTTTCAATTATGGTTTCAGGCAGCTGAGCAACAATCGATTGTGAGTTCTGAAGATGTAAAACAAGCATTGTTTAGAAATGCAGGTTATGGGGGAAGATGCCTATAGATAATTATATTTATGCAAGGAAAAAAAAAACAATAAAATAAAATCTCCAATTTGGGGAGATTAAGGAACCGACATGACATATGTCTGTTCCTTTTCTGGAATTATTTTTTTAGTCACGACGGGGATTTGTTTTATTCTGTGGATAATGTAAATATTTATCTTATTGCTTTAGATATAAGCCTTAATTAATTCGTACAATCAATCATCAAGTATTTAATGTTATCCACATA
The DNA here is from genome assembly GCA_026212405.1 of Petrea volubilis. Lineage (NCBI taxonomy): Eukaryota > Viridiplantae > Streptophyta > Magnoliopsida > Lamiales > Verbenaceae > Petrea > Petrea volubilis. The sequence goes on along the minus strand of CM047877.1, from coordinate 4,624,675 downwards.
TAAAAATAATAATGCACTTCTTTTTCTTTTTCTTTTTCTTTTTTTTTTTTTTTTTGGGTTTTTCCATGGAACGCATATTTGGAATGCGAAGAAATGAGCAAGACAAAAGCACAAAAAGCTATTTTTTGATAGGGGAAATTCTTATTTGCACTAAGTTTGTCCATATTGAAATTAATTACGTGGCGAATATCTTACGCTTATTATATGATTGAGGTACAGTTTAGAGAGAGTGATCAATCACATGGTAAGTATATTAACATTTGCTATATGATTGGTTAAGTGAGGTCAAACTGGGTCTGGGCAAGAATTTTCATAGTAAGGAGAAATTTTTACTTGCATCGAGTTTGGCTATACCGAAACTAATTATATAGCAAATAATATCATATAATAAAAACGATTTTGGCGAGTGTTTTACACTTATAATGTGATTTAAGAAAAAAACGACTAACAAAATATAATAAATTAAGGTAGAAAGACCTTGAAATGCAAACAATATAGCATATCGTAGATGATAAATTAATTATCACTAGCTGGCCCGTTTGATGGCTACATATTTGTATTTATATATTGCTAATAATCTAGATGTACATGGGGAAAAGGACTTATGGTCGTGAACGACAACTTATAAGATCACCTCGAATATATTGGAGCATGTTCAGCTCGGATTATTAGGTAAAATAAATCAATTCATATGTTGATTTGTACAATATATCATATAATTGTTGCGTGTGACTACAGGTACTAAAAAGAATATTAGTGATACAATATATGTCAATGTTATTACATGAATTATGTATAGGTTGTAATTATTGAAAGGATCAACTATTGAAACTGAACGGTCTTTGTCACCATGCACATTTCAGTTGTCAATAATAATAATTTAGCCAAAATTTTCATCATAAATTTACATGAATTTGTTATGTTTCTCGCTTTAATGAGCTCGCAGTCCCAGAGCATGACTTGTTATATTTATATGAATTTGTCATATTTCTCGCTTTATGTACATAGTTTCTTTGCACCACAATAAAATATAATATTAATAACAAAAAATAAAATGACAATATTAAAATTGTCACGAATAATATGAACTGAGTGATTATACTTTCAATTTTCTCACTATTTAAATCAATTTAGAAAGAACTTTTAATTTGTCACAAATATTGAAATGGCTCGATATATATTATTGATTCAATAACACATAGCAACAATTTAATATCAATTATGTTGTTACTATGATTTTGTGATAAGATATATCCTCGTCACCAAAAGTTTTCACAATAAAGGTGCACTAATTAGTAATGATGCCAATTTAACATAATTCTTGACACTGTTCATATTATGAAAATCATTTTGCCGACTAAAACCATTTTTTATAACAAGAATAATGTTTGGGACCCTACACAAACTTGCATCTCAGCAAATAATTCTAGTTGATATTGACCTCTGGGCTTTAATCATAAACAAAACAAAAAAAAACAAAAACAGATCATTCATGAACCTGCCACAAAAATCTAATAAAAACATTACTATATAACAATATATACTTACAAAGATTAAAATACTAAAATAGCTATAATTCCAAAATATATAGCAACAATTGTCACCAGCTTCTTTCTTTCTTTCTTCGTCATTGCAGAACATGTTGAGCCCACAATTCCGACATAATTAATATTTTTTCATAATGCAAAAAAACAATAATCATAATAATAACAAACGAAAATAAGGACTGGAGAATATGATTGTTAATTAATACAAACAAAATATTATACAGTAAACATAACTTACAATAGTCCTTTCAAATTAAAAACAAACCATCACGGCATCACATCACAAATTAAGTACAAACTAATGTATAGTAAACTGATATTCGTATTCACAGAACTTAAAGAATTCAGACCCCTTACCTCTTAGTTGATGGGCCTTTTATCTTACTCTTACGATAATATCTCATTGGTATAATTATTTATTTATTACTTCATAACATTTACACATAATCAAGGAGCTTTATACATTCTAGATAAATTGAAATTCTTCATAACAAAAATAAAGAGGACACTTATGATATGAACTACACTTTTAAATGAAAGTTTGTATGACTCCATGATAGTGTGCATAATTTGCTATATTTCATGTTTTATTTTAAATCATTTTGGTTGTTTTAGGTTGCTATAAATGGGAAATTCACTATAAAATTGTGTTTTGATCGATTTAGGGTGAAAATGGAGAAAATGGCTAGAAAAGAGCCCACTTTGCTTGGAAATGATGGATTTGCTTTTGTGAAGAGTAAAGAGAATATGCCAAAAAGTTGATCGTCGTGGGTAAAATTTCAAACGGGTCAAGAAATATGCATAAAATAGGAGTACTCCTTCACTTTGGCATGGCCACGCTCTTTTACAAGGTGCAAATCTGGAAAAAAAAGCATTAAAACTTGAAATGTTCAATCAATTTGCTGTGGCCACGCCAAACATCAAGATCATGCTTGTTTCTTACCTTATTTCTTCTTTTTACCATAACTTTAGTTTCCTATTTTCTTTAGGACTTTATTTAAGGGTTAGGGATCCTTATATATAGGGGATTAACCTCAATTGTCAGGCATCTTTTTGATCTTTAGTTTTTGTTTTAGTCTTAAACTGACAGCACTTTTGTTCTCTCTGAAGTTTTGTCCATGGCCATTCGGGGCTAAACTACACAACACTACAGGAAAACGTTTATTTTTCGGCGGAAAAATCCGGCAGAAATCCGACGGAATTTCTGCCTGAAAATCCAAATTCTAGCGGAAAACCTGAGGAAATCCGGCGGAAATGTGTCTGCCAAAAACACGGCGCCGGATTGCCATTTTCCGGCCGAAATTTCCTCCAGACCTAACCACCGGAGGAAATCCGGCTGAAATTTTCCGCCGGACCCCCACCACTGGCAATTCCCGCCAGCGGGCCGCGCGCCTGTCTCTGCCACCGCAGATATTGCTCCTGTTGCCACCGGCCGATTTCCGCACGGCCACCACCACCGCAGCCGCTGTAGCCACAGGCAGGGCACCCACCGCCGTCGTCGCCGTCCACCGTCCGCCGAGCCCGCACCGCCTCCGCCATGCCGCCACTATCACTGCTGGAATAGTATCCCCAAAATATACAAATTTTTGTAATTTAAGGGATGTAAACTCTTGACCTCAAGCTTGTTTGTCAAGCCCTCAACCGTTAAGCTATTGCAAGAACTTATGTTATGTTTTTTTTTTATACTTATTACATATTTGTTTGATTATTCTTATTTTAATTTATTAATATATTATTTTGTTTTATACTTGTTACATATTTTTATTTTGTTAACTTGTTTTACTTTTTTTTTAAATATTATTTGTAAAATATTATTTATAATTATTACATATTCTTATTTTTTAACTTATTTATGTTCTTATTTAAAATGTAATCCTTTGACACTAAACTACCTCCAAGTTTATTTATTGATTTGTTTTTCAAATTATTATTATTATTATTATTATTATTATTATTATTATCTTCTTTTATATACTAGATAAAATTGGTAATTTTATTTCCTTTAAAAAAACTAAAAGATTTTCAACGTATTTATATTGTACAGTATAATCAATAACTATATTATAAATAATTAAGACATATTATAAATAATAATAGTTAATATGGATATGTACTCACACATACAATTTTGCAAAAAAAGAATTTTAAAAAATTAAAATTATTTTTACATCCAAATGGATTTGAACCTTTGACCTTCAGGATAAAAGAATTATTGCCCTACCATTACAGTATGCTTAATTTTGTTCAAACATTTTGCAAACAAAAATTAATATTTAATTTAACGAAATTTCGAAAAAAAAACAGTCTGGCGGAATTAATCCCCCGGAGTTCTGCCGGAATATTCCCCCGAATTTTCATATTAAAAAAAATAAAATTATTTTTTGCATCCAATGAGATTTGAACCTTAGACCTTGAAGATGGAGAGTTATAACTAAACCATTAGGCTTTGTTCATTCTTGTTTTAATACTTTGTAGTTTAAAATAAATATATAAATCGGATAGAAATTTCTGCCGGAATTCCACCTGTTTTTTTTTTTTTTTAAGTTTTTTTTGAATTTTTCGGGGGAAAATTCCGCTGGAATTCCCCTGGATTTTTAAAAAATTTTTTTTTGAATTTTCGGGGGGGGGGGGGGGGGGGATTCCGTCGGAATTCCCCCGGATTTTTTTAATTTTTTTTTTCGGGGGAAAAATTCTGCCAGAATTCCCGTGGATTTTTTTTATTTTTTATTTTGGAATTTTCCAGGGGGGAAATTCCCCCGGATTATTTTTATTTTTTATTTTTGAATTTTCTGGAGGAAAAATTCCCCCGAATTTTTAATTTTTTTTTTTTTGAATTTTCCGGGGGAAAAATTCTTGCGGATTATTTCCGCCGGAGTATTTTCCTATAGTGCTACTTAATTTAGTCAAGGAGTAATCCAAGCCAAAATTTTCTTCAATGGTTGTGAGATCTAATTGATTTATTTGTCTTTGAATTTTATGCAATATTTGTGTATTTTTCTGTACTTTTTTGAAAACTCCATCCATTATTATTATTTGATTAGTGGTGCAATTTTGGCCGGTTGTTCACTTAATCTAACTTCATAATTCAAGTTTGTAAGATCAAATCTGTAATTGTTTGATTGAATCAACACAAGTGGAAAATCGTATAATTCGTTATACTACGAAAAATACACAATCTAGTTTCGAGCAACCACATTCGTAGGTTTGTCGGCTAGGATTGAGTCTTTCTAGTTTTTAATACTATTAACGGATTAAATCCTATCATTCGACTAGGGTTATTCGTTAATTAGGGATTATTTATCGCGTTTGCTTGTCTAGTCTATTATTAAGGAAAGATTAGGTTGGACGAGTTCTCTGAAGGCTATAACCATTTTTGAATCAATGATCAATCCATGAAAACGTTTTGTAAAGAATTACCCTTGACTGAGTTTTCATTCACATAGATTTTGCTTTTAATTTCTTTCTTGCTTTTATTTTATTTTATTAAGTTGTTATTCAAAACCCTCTCTTTTTTGTTTTACTTTCTTTTTTTGTTTACGCTTGGTTATCTAGGGAATCTAGTCAATAAGTTATTCCCTGTGGGATTAATCCTTCTCCCTCTATCTACAAATTAATTTTGTAATTAAAGGATTAAGATTTTTTTTTTGTGGATTCGACACCTATCACTCCAACTCAAATAACGAAAGGAAAATTATTGCGATTTTTCCACAAATGTATGAGTTGCCCAAGTAATAAAAAGTGAGTAAAGTATTGTTTCCACGAGAAATAGGCTATTTAGTACCAACTTTATAAATTATTTAATGTTCAAACTTCGAAGTTTTAATGAAAATTAGAACAGTAAAATAAAACACAAGCAAATAAAACAAAACAATAGGAAAACTAGGGCCTAGGTTTCTGATAGATAGGATGTGCCTAATAAGGAGGGGTTGAATTAGGCCTTAAAACCTTTTAAAATTTTCGTAAAATGCAGCAGAAATTTTAAGGTTTTAAAGATCAATGCTTTGCTTTAAAGTTAGTTAGTGTTTGGAAGTACTATCGATAGTACCAGAACAAGTAAGTCATTGGTTCTGGAAGTTCCAGCAATAGTACCAGAGCAAGTAATGATATAAAATATGCAAAATAATAAAACAACTCAGAGATTTATCCTGGCTCACCCAATTGGGCTACGTCCAGTTCCCAAGTTTTCACTTAGGGTAATTTATTAACAATAAACGAATTTAGTACAGTTACAATATAAGTTCCAGTGTAACAGGTAATTATCAATCAAGAGTTAAAAACTCTTAATAAAAAGATAAACAATAAACAATTTAACCGGCCCCTGAAGTAAGATAGTATGGGTGGTTCTGGCGATTAGTTCGCGATTGAACACTTCTGCCAAAACCTCGGTGTAGCACGCTTAAACATCCACTAAACACCTAGCTGGAACTACCAGTGCAATAGCAACTCCACGACCCAGCAACACTTCACAACTCAACTCACTCTCAAGGAATTCTTGTGCTTGGAATCTCACTCTTCACCTCGAAAGTCCCTCGAGAAAAGAAAACACAAGCAAACAAGAATTATATGATGGTAAGAATCTTGATGTTGAACTCAATACTCTCGTTTCAACTATAAGACTCTCACACAATCACACTCTTCAAAGGGATGAGAGTTCCCCTTTAAATAATGATAGTTCCAATGGCTATATCAATGAGGAAAAGGAAGGAGCCGTTTGTGGCCTTAATTGTTGCCTAACAAATCAAGTTCAAACGGTTATATTGGTGATAAAAGTGGAAGGAGCCATTATGATCTTAATTCCAACAGAACAAATAAAATTCCAGACGGAAACTAAAGTTTTAGATTGTGATTAAGGCATGGTCCAGACGTGATTAATGTATTCAAATCATTCCAAGTCAAACTTAACAAAATGATAAAGATTTAATCTTAATTTCAGTAGAATGAATAAAGTTCCATATTGTAATTAAGGCAAGTTCCAAACGTGATTAATGTATTCAAATCATTCCAAGTCAAACTTACCAAAATGATAAAGATATGATCTTAATTTCAGCAAAATGCATAAAGTTCTGGATTGTAATTAACACAACTTCCAGATGTAATTAATGCATTCAAATTATTCCAAGTCAAACTTACCAAAATGATAAAGATATGATCTTAATTTCAGCAGAATGCATAAAGTTCTAGATTGTAATTAACACAAGTTCCAGATGTAATTAATGCATTCAAATAATTCCAAATCAAACTTACCAAAATGATAAAGATGTGGCGTATAATAATATGAAAGGCAATCGATAAATTTTCATCTAAATCTTCCATCAAGATTTAGAACATGTGATAATTAATATTAAGGAAAGATATTAATCAAATCTTATTCTTTCCAATCAAACACGTGATGATATAAATGAAGAAATTAATGTTTATTAGGAAATCATTTGAATTTGAAAATCAGGAGCACATCAAATATCTTTTCGATATTAAGGAAAGATATTAATAAATCAAATCTTATTCTTTCCAAACATGTAATAATATAAAAGAAGAAAATAATATTTTGTTAGGAAATAATTTGAATTCGAAAATTAAAAATACATCAAATATTTTGAAAATATCAAAACATACCTTAATTGTACCAAAAAGGTCAACAGTTTCATCAATTGAATCGTTTCAAATAATTATTCAAATAATTCTAGGTTTTGAGTTTTTATCATCCCACGATCCAACTCACGAAAATATTTGAAGTTTCCTTTCAAAAGTAAAACAAACGTATCAAAAAAATGCTATATGTCTATTTTTGTGATCACAAACAGATTCATTGGGCTTTTGCGCACAAGAGTTGTGTTAATTAAAAAACACTCACTAATTAATGCACTTAACCGATCGCACAAGAGTATGATTATTTATAACCTATGCTTCCTAATATCTATAAATCAAATACTCAGATTTTATAAACACCCTTTCGTAGTTGATTATAAAATTTCAAAGCTTGCAAAAAGTTGGTCAAAAATTCACAAGTAATTAAGCGCTTGAAATATAGATAGGATAGATAAAAATTAAATACCAATAAGGTTCAAATAAACTACATAAAATTCATCTCATGAATCCATCTAAAATCGTATAACTAATTTAACTATATATAATAAAGGAAAAACTAACTATGATAAAATAAACATAAAGAAAAATTAAAGTAAATGTGAGTTTGGACGTTGTCCAGAGTCCTTAAACTTTGAAATTTTGAGTTGTCACTTCCTTGTGAGTTTTTGTTCTCAAAATCTCCTTCCAAACCACCCAAAATTGATTAAAATCTAGGGCAACTAAAAGTCGAATCGTACTGAAATTTGGATTCTTTTTCATGTTCGGGCTCACTGAAACAACTTTGCGCATCAAAATAGTTTTGGCCTATTTTTGTATGATTTTGTAGTTTTTTGAACCATCAAAATGGCTTATTCTTTTCAAATTGCCCTTGGCCATTTTGTTATGCTTTGGGAATGTCTGACGAGCAGCCATGGTGCTTTGAAATGGCTCAAGCCGCTTTGGTGCGTGCTACTGCATTTTCTGGTCAGTTTTGACCTCGATTTCCTGTGATAACATTACAAAACACTTGTAGAGGGGATATGAGCATCAAAATCTTGGAAAAATTATATTTTGAAGGTGTAAAAATACTTTTAATCGATCGAATTAATTTTTTATTTCATTAAGCACAAATTTCAGTTTTAGTACTTTAAAACTTTATAAATCAATGAAAATAACACAAAACATAGACACAAAAATGTATACATTTTAAACTTATCAAAAATACTAAGAATCCGTGAAATGAAAACTTGCAGGAAGCCAATGAAACAAACTAAGAGGGTATTTGGCTCGACTTATAATCTTTCCAAAATATCTTATAAGATACTTGAAAGTTTATGAGATACCACAAAGTGGTTGGTACAATTTTTAGAGGATGAACTTATAAACTCCTAAAATAAAATATTTGAAAATTTATAAGCTATTTTTGAGAAAAGATAAGGAAGTATTAATTTACATTTTAAAATCCTACCAAACTCCTTTAGTTTTAATTAAATTAATTACAATATTACCATACTATACTTCTATACCTTATTATAAAGTGCTAGACCACATAATAACCTCTTTTGGAGTCTTTGGTCCGGCCCTACTCTCTCTCTCTCTCTCTCTCTCTCTCTCTCTCTCTCTCTCTTCAACCCCTTGCCTTTTCTCTCTCTTCATTCAATGTAATATTATTATTTTTCTTTTCGAATTTCTCTCTTTTCCATCTTCCTATCCATTATTTGAATTTATTATTTTTTTATCCTTTTCAATTATATAATTTAATCTAATTTGAATTATTTTTTTATAAATCTATTAAATACATTTCAAATAAAAATATATATTCAAATAAAAAATTTATAATTCTTAACTTTATGTTATTCAATTTTTTAAATGCATAATTAAATAATATTTCATTTTTAATTTGCACACACATCGAGTGTGCCAAATTTCCTAGTTTTTATAAAACACTAGTGCCATCTATTAACTATTTGGTGTCTTTGGTCTGGATTTTTTTGTTCTCTTTCATGTCTCCTATTTTCTTTTAATTTTCTCTCTCATCTTTTTGACATGATATTCTCTCCCTCTCTTCTCTCATATCGTTATCTTCAATATATAGTTTACTTTATCTTTTTTATTTAGTTTTTAATAATAAAAATATTTTTTTTTGTTTTTCATAATATATAAAATTATAAATTTATTGCATATATGATCAAATTATATTTTATTTTTATTTTGCACACCCACTAGTTATTAATTAACATCTAATAAGCTACAACCATCTTATTTATTCAAATATTTTAATAATTTATTTTAAAAATAAGATCAACATGTTATAAACTCCTACAACATATTATAAAATGTAGGAACTTGTAAGATGTTTTAAATAAATTAAGCCAAACACCCTCTCAAAGTTTTATCAAGAAATGTATTTTCAACAACCTTACGGGGAGTAATAATTTGCCTTGATCAAGATGACGAGCCCAATATATTGTTCGTTCAAGACCTGTGATGATCAGGCCCAACTTATTTGACTCCTTGGACTTGGGCCTATACCCTCGTTCTTAGTGGTCCATCTATCCTTGTCATAACTTTTTCCATTTTTAGTTTATTTATTTATTTTTCTGAATTCCACAACGATAATTCATGCCTGTTGATATTTAAATATTATACTATTATAAAAGTGGGTAAATTGTCAAATAACCATATCTTAGGTAAAAATATAATCAAAAATAATTATTCTATGTTAAACAAAATCAAGTCCAAATTATGGAAAAGAAATCTAATCATAAAATCACTTTTGTTTTTGATAAATTAATCATGATATCACTTTGTGATAATATGCTAAATGATAATATGAAAGTTATCATCATGAATGTGTTAATTAAATACTAATATTTTTTGTAACAAAAATATATTTTATAATATCAATAATGATGAAAATCTATATTTTAAATTGTATTGATATCGATAACGAAATTAGTCACAAGTCGTAATGATAATTAATTATGTCAATAAATTATCATTATATAGACTTGTTAATAATTGGCAATAATGACAAATAAAGTACAAACTTATAATCAACTATATTATAACAAAATAAAAATAAAATTATCATCATTTGATAGATGATATTAATATAGAATAAAATATATTAATGTTTGTGTTAGAAAAATATGTAGGCAAAACAGAAGGATGACACGTGTAATCCCTATCCTTAAGGTTTCTATTGCCCCTACCATGAATGATTTGTTAGAGATTACAAGTAATACACCTCCAGGATATATGTCAAGCCTCTAAGAAAAATCGTTTCAGCAATAGCAATTTATTAAAAATAAAAGTGGTTGTTCTTTTTGTTTTTTTCAATGACTAGATAGAACGTATACTAATCAGATATTGAAGGCTTGACTTATTATTTTATAACCTTCAGCAGTTTCAGGTTAGTGGTCTGAGCATTTATAGCCACTAAACACATAACGTTTGTAACTCCAACAGTTTCAAGAATTGAAACTGTCCATTATCAGCCAACAAACCGATTCAAATTCAAATATTTTATTTTATTGTTTGCAATTTGGGTCAAGCCTCGAGCAAAATACATGCTCTTGGCTCCTTGCGTACGTGCGAAGTGCAAAGTCAGCACCAATGCAAGCGCGAACTCAACCCCGGCAACTAGCAGTGTGGTGCAGTGCACCACATCACATGTGACCTCTCGAGTCTATTTTTAAATTCCACAACTTAGTATTAGTAATAACATTCATGCTTATAAAACAATAAATATTATATAATAAATTCAATATGAGATAAAAGACGTTAGTTCTATAAATAACTTATACACTTTTTATATACCTTCTTATATTACAAGGTGTATATCAACAGTTTGATACACCCTTTTTTTTTTTTTTTCGATAGTACATATTATTAGTGATAAATGTTCAAAATGGATGGATCCTTAGGTACATGCACATCTGTTCTCTGTAGCGCCTAAGCAAATAAACTAATGAAAATTGGTGGCTATCATATCTGACCTAAGCCATAGCTACCTAGTCGATAAGACTAAGGTAGCTCATATTTTAATTAAGATTATCGTCAAATAAACTCGCGTATGGTAATAAGGGGAAATTCAGGAGGCCATATATGAACTTAGGCATAATTTACAACTACTAAACCAAAACTCCCATGAATAAATTACTATATTAGTGATAGAAAAATTGGTAATAATATGAATTTGTCAACAATAACATGCGAGAAATAATAATCTTCCTTTTTATTATATTGCTAATGATATTATTAGGTGATAATAATTTTTATATTGTCTAAATATGACTCATTATTGAAAACATATAATGTTTAGTTTAAAGGGCGTAGCTAGAAAAAACGTTTAGTGAGGTCACTTTTTGATAGAAAGTATAGTTGTTGGTGATTAAATTTTGCCAAATTAAAAATTGACAAGTATCAATTAAAATTTGAAAAAGTAATTAAATTTTCTATTTGTATTTTGAAATTTTTTAAATTTAATTTCAATATTAAATAGTTGATTTTAATTAATATTTTAATATTCATTTCACCTGCAAATGAGACACTAACAAGTGCCAATGTGAAGTTTTTCAATCAAACAAATCAAGTCTTGCAATCTAAAAGTCCAAAATCAATCTAATGATGCATTTGGGCATGTGGGTCAATCAAATAATAACACACAAATGATATTTCTCTTTAAAATAATTTTATATTAAAAAATAAATATTGAAGAAGTCTGTAACAATGTAAAATACCCTATATAAACGCCTATAAAAGGGGTTCATTTTGATCTCAAAAAAAAAATCAAGAAGTCTTCCAAAGCCAAAGAAATTAAGTAGATTCCGAAATTCTCTCAAGGTAATCAAGGCAAAATTCTCAGTGTTCTAGGCAAAGATCATCAAATTAAGGCATTCAATCTATGATTGAGGTGTTAGGCTTGTGTATCGACTTTTTTTTCAAGTCAAATCCACAGGGATTAATACAACGTTCAAGGTATTCTATGTGAAAATCATCCAACTAAAGTGTTTGATCAACAATCAATATGTCAAAACCAACAAATCGGCATTTTCCTCTAAGTCGAGTTTAAATCAGGTAATCAGTGTTCACGATGTTCGTCAAAATTCTCAATGTTTGATTCATAACCAAGCTATAATCCTATGAATCATGTTATTAAAAAATGAAAGCTTTTTCAGAGAAAATGATTAGCCTTCTAGAAGATTATTTTCTTTTCAAATTGTATCATTTTCTTTAAATTTTAAATATTTGTCTTATATTTTTCTTGTCTTATAATTTGTTTGTTTTACAAACATGAAATTTGTGTGGACAATAGTATTTAAATTATTAAAACACATTTGAAATAAAACTATAATTTTACTATATTAAATTTAAAAAACAAAAATGACTACAAGTGAAAAATCTATTAAAAACTGGCTTATAATATTTTTTTCCTTAACTGTGCACGTCTATTTCCTTCAAATTGAAACTTCTTTATAATTGTTTCATTTGAAAATGGTATAAAATATAGGGATCAGATATGTGCATCATAAGTCAATTAATGACAAATTTAAGCTAAAATGCACAAATTTCATATTTAGTGAACTAAAACTAGAAATTTATTTTTATGCATAAATCCTAAATCATAAACATAATATTATACTAACAAGTACTTAACACTTTTCTTAAAAACTTTAGGGACGTATTTGATTGGGGTATTTCTAGCCTTATGGGGGCTTGTAATACTAAAATACCTGTTTGTTTAATGTATAATGAGCCGATTACAGTAGTAATGCAAGCCGAGTTTCTAATGTTGAAATAGGGGTATAAGACATTCTACCATAGAAGTTGCAAATTGGGGTTGCGAATTTACTGGACTGCTCTCAATTTGTGAAGAAGTACCAGAGAAAGAGGAGACCTTTTGCGGGGTTAAAACGATAAAATGGACTGATATAAGAAATCCCAATGGAAGTAATCAAATGAAAATGTTCTTCAGCCATTAAGCCTAAAATGCCCTTAATTCCCTTCCAAACAAGCTTATCAAATTCCACACGTATCAGACCGATGCGAATACTGCACTTTGGGTCTTAAGTTTGTAATGCCAAATCAAATACATTCCAGATACTTTTGTGCAAAAATCCCCAACTTCCGCTAGGGTTTGTAACTTTCTTCTTTTCTTCATTATATTTTGTATATAGAGTTTGTATGGAATAAAGAGAGAAAAAAATTAAAAAAAGTCGTGAACTTCATTATCTATTCTACTATTAAAGTGGGAAGAGTATGTAGTAACTAAATTATCTGTCTTTAGTATGACATCTAATCTCTCATCCCACCTATATTCTCTGTTTCATTATCTATTCTACTGTTAAAGTGGAAAGAGTATGTAGTAACTAAATTATCTGTCTTTAGTATGACATCTAATCTCTTATCCCACCTATATTTTCTATTCCTTCACGTGTTTTAGCTTTCTTTTTTCTTTCTTCGCACTCATTTTTCGTTCTATTTTTCTTTTTTCTTTTCAAATTTCATCTTACCTTAGATTTTTTTTTTCACTTATAAATTTAATTGATGTATTAAATTAAAAAATATTCATTCCATAAAAAATATTGATGATTATTTAATTTATATAAGATAAAACATTAAATTGTCAATTCCAAATCATTACGGTAGGGATAACATCAATCGTTAATTATTAATAATGATAAATATAATTAGAATTTTAATATATGCACATGCCTAACTCTTAATTGGCCAGAGACAGCCGAATCCAATGTTACATCATAATTTGCTGTTGATTAGAAAATCTCCTCATAAACCCACTATAAGATGTCCCCCTAGGCCCTAGGTTACCGCGCCATATGATTGCTTTAATGCAGTGGGCCCAATTGGAATTTTGTGAGGGCCTGCTTTTGTTTTTGGGCCTTTGACTGCTTATACGTTGCAACCTTTTTTTTCAGGAAATTTCTAATGCATTTTCTAAGAAATCACCAAACACATCGAAACCAATTATATAAAAGAATATGATGAGATCCCCTACCGCTTAGTGCGCTGACAGTAGGGACGGGGGATTAATTCTCTGGCTGTCGGCCGGAGGGATACCCTAGGAAACCAAAAAAAAAAAAAAAAAAAAAAAAAAAAGAATATGATGAGAAATATATATTTTTATCCTAAATAATAAAAATTAGCAATTATTTTCTTTGTTATTAAAATAAAAGATTTTTAAAATTGTAATTTTAATCATCTAAAATATATATAAGTGTGAGAGTATATATATAAAAATCGAAAAAAAAAAAGAATTCTCTCTCCCCTCCCTTTCTTTTCTCTCTATCCTCTTTTATCTCCCAATAGTCTTCAACATTATTTTTTTTAAAAACATTTTCTTTATAATTGTGTTCTTAGTTTTCTTTATTTTACATTATTTTATTTTACATATTACTAATTTTATAAATATATTTAAAATAACTAAAAAAGTTTTGATGGTATAGATACTACCAACAAAAATTTATAAATCATTAAATTAATTTTTTTTATTTACATGTATTAAATGTGTCAATATTTAATTAAAATAATTCAGGATTCTTCATATTAATTAGGTGATACATAGGGTAGTTCATAGATGTATGCAATAACACTTAATAATAATAATAGTGGGTGGGGGGGGGGGGGGGAGGGGAGGGAGAGAGAGTAAACAGTGAATGGAATAGAATAGAGGAACAAAGTGAGATTTTACTTTTTAGAGGTGTTTGTTTCGTATAGATCCAGAGATGGAGTTAATTGTCAATTTGGTCCAATACGATATATTCGCTAGCTGATTTTGTCCCAAAAATTTTTTTTAGTCAAGATGGTCCCACTGGATAGTACTCTCTCTCCAAAATGGTCCCTCCGTTAAAAACTAAAGAAAAACGCACTTGCAGCTCACGTGCGCCGTTAATTTTTAAACGGATGAAGTTACACGTGGGACTACTTTAATCAATTTTGAAAATTTGGGACCAAATCAGCAAATGCTTTTGTACTGTGGGACTAATTTGGCTAAAATATATATTTAATTTTATTCATGACTTGATGCAAAATTAATTCCTCATCCAAGTTTAAGGACTAATTAAATCACGTTATAAGCTTGGAATATTCTTAATTCTTTTATTCCCACTTAGGAATTTTCATGTGGGATGCGATTCTCAATAAACTCATTATCTAACGAGCATCCATTTATGCATGACTTGATGCAAAATTAATTCCTCATCCAAGTTTAAGGACTAATTAAATCACGTTATAAGCTTGAAATATTCTTAATTCTTTTATTCCCACTTAGGAATTTTCATGTGGGATGCGATTCTCAATAAACTCATTCTCTAACAAGCATCCATTTATGCATGCGAGTGTCACTACACTCGATATCCATGAAACAATACATCTCCTATTTAAAATAGTCATAATGCAAGTCTTTTAATGAGTCAAGTCAATACCCCACTCTAAGTAAAACTTAATAACTTTGAGTAATTTTGATCATGTTTTACAGACTTGTTTCAAGACTTACATCTCTATGCGAAGCCAAGTCTCACGGCTTTAATGTAATCATGGAGATTCAACCACATTCATTTAATTTTTTTGGCAGTCTTCATTGCATAGCATTAGTTATATTATTTATATTTAATTTTTGTGGATGAATCTCAATGATCACATTAAAGATTACTCAAAGTCTTGAAACAAATCTGTAAAACATGATCAAAATTACTCAAAGTTATTGAGTCTAACTAAGAGTGTCGTATAGACTTGACTCATTAAAAGACTTACATTTATGACTATTTCAAATGGGAGATGTATTGTTTCATGGACATCGAGTGTAGTGACACTCGTATGCATAAATGGGAGATCGTTAGAGAATGAGTTTACTGACAATCTCATCCCACATGAAAGTTTCTAAGTTTGAATAAACGAATTAAGAATGTTCCAAGCTTATAACGTGATTTCATTAGTCATTGGACTTGGATGAGAAATCAATTATGTATCAAGTCATGATTAAAATTAAATATACATTTTAGCCAAATTAGTCCCACAGTACAGAAGCGCTTGCCGATTTGGTCCCAAAATTTCAAAATTGATTAAAGTAGTCCCATGTGTAACCCCCTCCATTTAAAAATTAACGGTGCACGTGAGTTGCACGTGTGTTTCCCGTTAGTTTTTAACGGAGGGACCATTTTGGAAAGAGAGTATTATCTAGTGGGATTATTTTGGCTAAAAAAAAAATTTGGGACAAAATCGGCTAGCGAATATATCGTATGGGACCAAATTGGCTAAAATCTCCCCAGAGATGCTAACGCAGCAAAAATGTAAATCCATCCCGTTGTTTCTGCAACGCAAATCTTATGTGAACAACAAAAAATGTTTATTAATGTTCAAACGAAATTATACCTTGTAAGCCTTCCATTTGATGTAGGGAATTATCGTATTCAAATACGAATCATCCTTGAGTTCATGATTCGATCTCGATCATTCAAACCGCATCCTCGAACTTGATACTCACAACCCAAACGTATCACGCGAATAGGAGCCCAAGCGTTCTTCCTCTAAAGATAGTCCACACGAACAGATCTTCTCGAATTCTCAATTCTATGTTAGAATCAAATCGAGAACCTTGATGGTGCATATGAAACTATATATATTCTAATTTTTAAAATAATTTCTTAACTTTTTTAGAAATAAATTAAGAAGGTGTATATTATTTTAAGTGCTTCTCATTTCTATGATCATTAATTGATCAATAACCAAAAGCACACCATTGAACAAAATAAGGAGGTCGAAACTGTGGCTTCACAAGCGCACCAACAATGGACATATACGTCTTCCCAATTGAAGCTAGGCCAAATGACAAAGTACATTGGTATATCAATTTGAGAAACAAACAATTGGAATTTTCCTTGGCCACCATGCACGGGATTGATCATAGAGAAAAAAAAACAAAAAGGTTTCTTTATGACAATGAAGTTCAGGACCAAATCCCGAAAAAGGAAACTGATGATTGTCATCTTATTTTTGATGGCTTTCTTTTATAAAAGAATTAGTTATCAAATCCTTTTCTACATTAAACACTTGATTTGGCCGACTACTTGAAGAGATTATCATGATCTTTTCATGTTTTAATTTTATCTCAAACTCTTTTTAAAGATTATAGACTCCCTTTGATATTTATTTTGATTATAATAATAATCATATTTTTATTATAATTCTCAATCAATTAAATCTGTATTTAATTGATAAAATCAATTCATTCTCATTTAATTGATTTCTCCATCAATTTCATTAAATTGAATTTATCCACCAAATAATCAATGAACTTGGGATTAAAGCCCAATAAAACTAACTCTTTAATTTTGTTCAATTTAATTAGCTATTTAATTTAACTGAGCCCATCAATTGATTTAATATATTATATTGATCAATTAAGATTTAATTAATTAATTTGATGTAGACTAAATCAACTTATTGATTCAATTAAATCCATTAATTAATTAATTAACTTAATCAATCGAATACATTCTTTTTCAGTCGATTAAATTAGAACTTTGATTTAATCAAATTAAAGGTTTCATATATATTTAGGAGTTTATCGATTCATTTGTGTATGATCACCTAGGTCCACCAATCGATTAGAAATGTGCTCACAACTCATTGCGATATTTTAGATAATAATTTTATTAATTGATTAGTTAAACTCATTTAATTAATCACTTATGAATTAAAACCCGTTTCAATTTATATTACCAATCTATAGTGGTCGATGTCCAACAACAAGCCTACGATGCCTAGTCAATAAGTGAAGTGTAATGCGTGAACCTGACTGCTTATGATTACCATGCAAATGCATTCTTTTCATTGTCTAATCTCCCAATTGAGGTTTAGGATATGGAATTTATCAAAAATTCTTTTAACCTCAATTCTATGGTTCTTATTTACAATTAGTTTTCTCGATAATCGATTTAGAAAACTCATTTTTAATTGTTGTCTCTATCGTGGCCACAAATTTTCGTAAACTAGCTAAAATAGAATACATAGGAGATTCACTCACTCTACAAGGTGATTAAATTGATTCTTTATCGACTCTCACAAACTTTTATACATGAGAGATCTATACCCAATATAGGCGCCTTAAGACCCGTCACTAGGTCGGTACCTATATCAAAGTATAAATGTACATGTGCAAGATTATTATAGAGCCTCAAGTTTAAGGATTAATTAATGCACTCCATAAGCTGAGAAATAAACCTAATTCGATGTGCAACTAGTGCTCCATTTAAGTGTTCGTCGGTGGGATTCTCAATGAATTTATTCTCTATTGAGCACTTACTTATGCATATGAATGTCTCTACATTCGATATCTATAAAACAAGACATCCTTCCATTTGAGATATGTCATAAGCACAAGTCTTAATCCGAGTCATGTTAGTGCCCCTGATATTTGTTAGACTCTTCAATTTTGAGTGATTTAGATCACAACTTAGAGTTATGTTTCAAGAACTTCATCTCTATGCGAGGCCAAACCCATAACCTTATGTTATCTAGGAGTTTCAACTATATATATATATAAATAATACTTGAGTATAACTTACACATTATGATAAATATGGCCAAAAAATATAACGTTTTATTTTTATTATTAATCGAAAAGACTATTTGTTACAAAAAATATTTAAAAATATTATCAATCTCATTAACTTATCGGGCACTACTCTAAAAAGAGGGAATAAATAGAGCTTTTCCGTCATAAATTCATCAGAATAAATAGTTTTTGCGTCCAAGGTGTGGACTGATCTAATCGAGTTATAGTCCAAGACTTTAAAGTAAACCGGAAAATTATGAACAAAAACAAACAAGAAATGATTTCCAAGGCAGTACTTATTGACTTGTTATAGATCAGTGAAACAAGAGCACTCAAAATAAATTATATAGTGAAATTAGGTGTAGGAATGCTTTCCCCTCTCTCTCTCTCTCTCCCCTCCCCCCCCCCCCCCCCCCCCTTTGTGTAGATACATGTAGGGGTGCATGTAGGGTCGGGGTCGAGGTCGAATTTTGTGGGTCGGGTACTGGATATATCAGGTAGTTTAAATTACTATCCGAATCCAACCTGAACTATACGACTGTTCGATTAATCGGGTACCCGGTTGGGTTCGAGTTTTATCTAATTGAATTCGGATTTTGATGAAAATAAATTTTGTTAATTGTACCAATATAGCAATGAAAATCTAGTTATTTAAAAAAAATAACATCTTCATCACACATTCATAAATGCAATTCACACTCTGATGTTAAAAAATAAAGTTAAAATACTTACAATTATTAATTGTAAAATAATATTATAGTTTCATTAAACTATTTGACACTAATATTATTAGGGTATTAGCTAAAAAGACAAAACACCCGATTCAGTTGCCCACCCCTACACATACAACTCTTTGATTTTAAACAGTAAACTTATCTCTTGGTTGGAGTAAGAGTCTAAAAGATAAAAACTTATCTCTTGAAAAGTAGGATTATAGGAATAAAATTCTATACAAATCTAAATTATATATTTTTAATTTCCTTTTCTTTTTGAAATTTTTGATCGGGCACCCAATTGGGTTCTTCAAATGAAAAATAAAATTGAAAATCCGACCCGGATTTAAATTAGTTGGGTTCAGGGCATCCCGAATCCAATTTTTAACCCGAATTACCCACTCCAAAATACCCGAACCCGATTGAATTGAATCGGGACCCGATTTACCTGTTCCGAATGCCCACCCCTATAGGACAAGTATAGCTTGGGGAGGTGGAGGATGCCTTTGCCCCTTAAATTTATATAGAAGTAAATATATATATATATATATATATATATATTAGATTTTAATAACTTTCAACAATAGACATACTTTTGATATTTTATATTATTTATATATAAAAATTTTAATCTCGCTTTCCTCTCTTTTCATCCAAACAAAAATTTATGATTCATTCTTGAGGCAGGTGCACATATGCATATGGAAATTTAGCTACTTTAGGGTAAGCGTTCAATTCATCTTATTTACTTAGAAATAATTATATTCTTAGATGAATGGCATAAAATTTTGGTAGAATTATTCACTGAAATTGATTTTCTCACTACATAATTTTTATTTGAAATTGACGCTTATCAAATTTTCTCAAGCACCCTCGAATTTATAACGGAGAACCTGCAAAACAGATGATAGTTCTCCATTAGTTAAATTAGTACTCAGTCAAAAATGATAAAAGCACGAGAACATAGTAAAGATTGCAAGAAAATAGTAAAAAAGGTTGTGTGTGAGTTCGTGCTTAGGAGTGTAGAATGAAATTGTAAATTACTTCTTACATTTGGGATTGACTACTTTATATAGAAGGAATTCAGAAACTTTGTTGATTCTCAACCCCAACCGCCATCGTGAATGAGGATGTTGGTTGCGCTGAAGATGCTAGTGGAAGATAGTCATTAGAATTTGTTGAGAAAAATGGGGTACGAGTTATCCTTAAATTTAATTGTCGATCAAAATGGATCTTCGCCTTCCTGACTCGGATTGAACCTAGGTTAGGTTGGTCAAATTGGCCTTTGCTTCTTCAATTGGGTCACTCTTCCGAGCTAGGTCGTTTTCTTGGATCAAACTGTCACCCTCTTAGTTAGGGTTGCCTTTGGGCCCAAGATCATTGTTGGGCCTTTTGTCATCAGAAATATGCTTTATAGAAAACATAAACAATATTATTAGGCTAATGACCAATCAAAAAAAAAAAAAATAAATCTACACACAAAAAGATGACAAAAAAGAAAAAAGAAAAAAGACAAATGAAAATGAAGTTGAAGATGAGTTCAAATAACATATTTTTGTATTGATGGAAATATCAGACGATTTGAAATAGGTGGGTATTAAATCCACCCATCCAAATTCATTGTACTCGTTCACCTCATTAAATAAATAATTACCCTCACATCTCTTGAATTTAGGCGAAATTATAATTAACCCATTCTTATTTTGAAAATTACCAATTCCCCCTAGCATATATCAATATTTAAAAAAACACCTACCATTAGTGAATTGCCAAAAATGCCCTCAATCAATTTTTCTATCATTTTCTCAGAACCAAAATATCCCTATTTATTGTAAGATTTTGAAATTTGAAGTGTCTTTATTGTAAGTTTTCGTATTAAATGAGGGTATATATATAGTATTCGTGGAAAAACACACACACAACGATGGGCGGCACTCTCCAAAGGCTTTTCTCCGGCGGAATTTGGAAGGGTCTTGAGCTAATTGCAATGAGCAACGCATTGGCGATATTCATTTTGAGATCCGAGGGTGGTGAAGGAATTGGCGGAAGAGATGTAACAACGTATTAGAATTTGATTTAGTTTCGTTCAATTAATCCAAACAGATGGAGAATTAACAAAATTTCTTGAGAGGTTTTGACGGGCTCGAAGAGACAAAAAAAAATGGTGTGTAGCTTAACCATCTAGGTGGTGTCGATATGGTGGCGGGCCGGGTATCGTTCGTTTTCCAAATAAGATGGGATTATTTGTAATTTTGCTAAACTTAGGGAACGTGAGTAATTCTCCCTTATAAATATCTAGGGACAAAAAAAGTATTACAGTCATTTTGTCTTATTTAGCAATAAGGAAAAAAAACTTAGGGATGTAGGTAATTTTCGAAACAAAAAGTGGTTATTTGTAATTTTGTTTAAACTCAAAGAATATAAAAGTAACTATCCCAAAATTAAATTATTTATACTATCAATAATTTATAATTAATAAGTGCATTTTCTTATCTCAAAATAAAAAATAAATTATTTATACTATCAATAATTTATAATCACTAGGTGCATCCTTATCTCGAGATCGTGGCTTCGCCACCGATAACCTGAATTTTGTCAAATTTGCAGTTTAATGCATGAAACCACAATGCCCACCAAACAGTGGCTAATCAATAGCTATTAAACAATTTGGTGAAGTCATTAATTTTGTTACATGCATGACAAATCATTGTTGTCCTAACATGAAACATGACGAGGGCATGACAAATTCAAAGCATCCTTACAAACTTTAACATGTAATTACACTAAATTAAATCTCAATAATGACGTTTTAATTATTCTTAGTTATATGATTAATGCTGGTTGATTCATAAGCTGGGAAATATCTTGCTTGTAACGGCAAAGTATATTGTCGAGACTTGAGATTTGATTTGGCAAATTCAATAAATCATATACTAACATGTATAATTATAAGATCGTTTGGATGGACAAAAAAACGTGTTTTTAGAGTTGTACTTTTTACAGTAGAGCATTCTTTAAACCAAATAATTTTGCGTTTGGATGCAGTAAATAAATATGTTTTAAAAAGTATTTTTGTTCGAAACTACTTCGGGTAGCTTATAAAAGAAAGCCATTTTTAGTTTTTTTCTGGTTTCTAATTTTTTTTAAAAAAGTTCATTCAAACATAATTTTTTTGCTCTAAAGTAGTTTTTTTTTTCAGAAAATAATTGTTCTCCTCACTAAAAAAGTTCATTCAAATTAACTCTATATTTATTTAGTGATTGACTAATTGAACCAAAATACGAATAATTCTAAAAATTTAATTTCGATTGGTATTTGATGATTTCAGATTCTATGAAACTTAATTTTAACTGAAGTTTTTTCTAATAATTTTCTTTTTCATATTTGTATTATTTTAGTGATCAAGCAAGATTCTGCCTTGGCTTAGGAGCTTCAATTAATGAGAGCAGTCTAAAGAAAGATTTTCGGTTGTACCTGGCTGTTGCAAATTCAGACGACACTGCCAATATAAATTTACATTTAAATGTGTCCTCATATTTAGAGATATGTTCAATATGGGTTGAAAGTAACAGTCGTCAATCATAAATTTAAATAAAAATTTATTTTTATTTGAGAATGATGCCGTCGCACGCACCTCAAATTTCCGACTTCATTATAGCTTATATTTGAACTTATATTTTGTTTTATAAGATACAATGAGATGAACAATATTCAACAAGAAGTCAAGAACCGGGCCCCGGGGGGAGGGGAAGGGGCTGGGTACTGCAGTCGCAACTCGTCAAGTTTATATTGAACTATAATTTTTATATATTTTTTTAAAAATTTTAAATTTTGTCATCCTTCCCCAAAACCAAATAAATATATTTAATATTTTATAAAAATTTAATCTCGACACTCAAATAAATTTTTTTTAACTCCGCCCAGCATAAACCCAATTATTCAATTTAATGTAATATGTGCAGTATAGAATATGACATATCCCAACAAAAAAAAAAGAATATGTCTTTTTTTTATGGTTAAGAATATGCCAAATGGAAAATTTTATATGAAAACAAAAAGCAAACAAGAAATTAAATTACAGCTGGCTTAGCTAGGACCGCAATGGAAAATGAAAAATGAATGAGATATGTACCTATTATATTAAATGAATCTTATAAATTTCGAATTTATCAAATTAATTTATAAAATCCTATTGGTATTTTTGTACCACTAAAAAAAGGAAAAAGATATGACTAATATGGAGCAAGTAATTAGTAATATTAATACAAAGGAACGGCGATCCCCGGCGGCCTAGGCGGCGGCTCCTGCACGTCGACCATGATCTTCGGCGGCCCACACGGACACGGCATTGCTATGAACTTGGGAACATTATCCCCTGGCATTATAACTGGCAAACTCTGCTTCAAACCCTGAAAAAATTAATTAAATAAATAGGTAAATAATAGTTTTATACTTATAATTTAATATTTATAAAATAACCTTTAACCCGTTTTCACATGATCCCTACAAAATAAAAATTTACGAAAATAGCCACTGGACTATAGTTCAAGTTGGGATAAAATCAAGAAGGAATGGTAGAGACAGTCATCTTTTAAGTTCATATCGAAATAAAATTTATATATATTCTTATAAAAAAATTTTAAATTTCATCCTTAAATTATAAATTTTTTTTTTAATATTTTATAAAATTTAACATCGACTGCCAAATAAGAATTTCTAACTCCGTTCCAAAATTCAGGGATTTAAACTCGTCACCATTAATTATTCGAACCTTGTTCTCCTCCCTTTCTTCTTGAATGAATGAGTGTGTTTCTGTTTTTCGTTGATATTTGTAGAGTGGATTGATTGTTAAAAAGGATTACGAAAGTCCCTTATATTTGATTTCGTGCTGCAAGTGAGGTTTTTAATAGGGAATCAAATATCAAAGGGGAATTTAATTATAAATTTTCGTACCGCATAGAGTTTTGTGAAAAACGGGCGAAATTTCAAAAGTTTCTTGTAATCAACCCTGTAAACCCATAAGATAATTAAAAATCAAAAAACTGAGTCATAGATTATACCATGTGGAGAGGTTTAGGCTGGGAGGGGTGGCGAAGGTCAGCCTCACCCACGGCGGCGCGTAGGGACAACGAGCGGCGGAGTTTGTCCCAATGGTAGCAGCACGAGAATATTCCGCTGACGATGAAGATCACCATCAATAGAAGGGCTGTGCCCACCGGAAACGCGAGCAAAGGCCGATCACGCGACCCGTTGGAAACGGGCGGGTCACGTAAATACGGGTACGGACTCGGATTCGGACTCTCCATTACTCGGTATCAGTTGTTTATCAGCACTATCACTTGATCTTCCCATCCCCTGGTCGGAGATGCACTCTAAGCACTAAAATGTGGACTTTTATGTGAGAGAATTATGGTTTGTGAATTTATGGTATGGAGGGGATTTATAGAGATTGTTTGGTGGGGTGGGGTGGGGTGGGGTGGGGTTGGGGGGAGGGTGTACTGTATTGGTACATTTGCTGTCCGCGGCAAAGTACGGATTCAAGTGGGTCTAATTCATGTAATCTATGCGATTATTTGTTTACCACCATTTTCTTCCTTTTTGGTGTTTTGATTTTTTCATTTTTGTTTTTTTGGCGATGGGCCATGTTTGGGGGTAGTTTGAACCCTACACATATACCAAATAATTCAAATTTTATCATATTATTAATTTTTTTTTTAAAAAAAATATTAACAAAGCTTAACTCAATTAATGAAGTAGAAGCCCTCAAAACTATGACGAGGGTTTAATTCCCTATAAATCCATATGGTTTGTATTTCTACTTTCGCATTAATAATTTGGTTATTTGTTGATAATTGTAAATTGTAATAACAGTTGATAGTGATTGATATTTGATGACGTAGTTGATGATTATCGATATTTATATACTTGAAAATATCAATATATAAAATAAAAGACAATTTAAACCATTTGATTTATAAGTAAGTTCAATCATCGAATTCATAAAAAAGAATTCGAATATATTGATGGACTTTATTGTGCGGTGGCGGTGGCGTGGTGGGCAGGAAAGAAATCTTGGTGTGCACCTAATTTGGTGGTGGAATTGAGTGTAGAAATCAAGTGATGGGAATTGTTGTTTGAATGTGAAAGCTAATTGAATAGTGCTTAGGATGCTTCTTCGAAAATTCCAGGTGCAAATGCGTTTGTCGGGGATTTCTTATAGGGAGGGACAAATCTTTTTTACTTTTTTTTCTTTATTTTGTTTATATATATATATATATATATATATATATATAACAATACATAAAAATTTAGTGTTATATTAATAGCTTAGAGGGAGCGATTGCACCATCGACCGCCTTCGTCCAAACAAAAGTTTCGAATTCTATCTCTGTTTTTAAGCATTCAATTTGGGCTTCATTATATATATATATATATATATATATTCAAATTTTGTTATAATTTTAATTCATTTTAAAAAGTTAACAGGTAAAATATAACACAATTCTGACTATTGATGAATAGACGGAGTTAGCCCTTGATTCATTAAAAAAAAGGGGTTTCATTATTGTCTCTGGACCAGACTTTTGGTGCTTCTTTTTTATGTTATTGATTTTCTTTTTATTTTCTTTTTATTATTATTATTATTATTGTTGTTGTTGTTGTTGTTGTTATTTTTGTGTGTGTATAATTAATAATTGAAATAATCGGGTTGAAGCTTAGGTTCTTGTCAAGAAAAAAAAATGAAAAAACAAACAAACTCACCTCTAGTCGTTTTTGGTGAAAATCCTTGTGAAATTTTACTTCTAAATTAAAGATACAATACCTCTAACTTACTATATACTAGCAGATTTAGCACACCCAATGTTCTTGTAAAATAAAAACTATATATAATTTAATTACACTTTGAAGTTTGATTAGTATAAAATTATAGATATTTATTATTATTTTTATATAAATACAATTTATTAACTATTTTAATATAATTATTAATTAAATTAATGATAAGATAAAATAAAATAATTTAAAATAAGATTAAGAAAAAACAATGACAGATCAAAAATATTGAAATACCAAAAGTAGTTATTAAGTTGTTCTCTTTTTTTATATAATCGTATAGATGAAAATAAAAACAATACATCATTTTTAATTTAAAAATATTATCGAAGAGTGAATTAAAACCGATTAACTATATAATTCTTTGGCTCTTTGAATTCTTTTTTTAGATATAGTTTATGGCTCTTTGAATTCTCTTGCTCCATAACTACATATGATTATGAAAACTATGAACATTTTTCATAAATAAATATCAACCTGTTCACATTACTGATCAATTTCTTTCAAATAGATTATGCCTTATAAATAAAAAAATGTACTGTCTTTCGAAACTTGTGCTTTTAGAAAAGTACAATGATAGGATATTTGATTTTACATATAATCTTTAACTAACTGAAAAGTGCTAAAGGTAAAGTTCATGCCAAATATATAAAGGTTATAGAGGATAAAGATTTTATCTTTCCTTCCTCTTCTTTGTTTTTTTTTTTTTTTTTTGTAAAACAAATAGAGATAATTATTTGCAAACAATAATTCATTTAAGAACTTGATGGTGTAAATTTTCATATTCGTTTGCTTTTTTCCTCTTTTTTTATTCTTTTTCTGGGAAAACATCTAAACATCTATATATATCTGGCGTATTTCTTTTTTTTTTTTTTTGCCCTTTTTGTTCAAAATGTTGAATTTTGATGCTAATGAATCTAATAACTGTATCACAACTATCCATGATCGAAAAGGGGCAGTCAAGATTAATGTTGTTTTTGCGACTCTTCCAATTCTTAAAGGGCAAAATTGAAATATATTTCTCCATAAGGACATTAATCAACGGTAGGAAACACTAGCAGCAACTACATCTCCACTATATCCGTCTATAAGCTTTTGGCCTAATGAACATATGCTTCCTATCTTTAGAGGCGTAGAAAGTTAACGTGAGGAATCCTAAGCCTGACAATGTGTGTATGAATGGTATGTGTAAGTATTATTTAAAAATAAAAAAAAACTACACCTGACTGATTTCTTGCTTGATTTCTAATAAATATGCTACCTCTTTTCGAAAATTGGCTTTTTTTTTTTTTTTTGATACAATCCATTTGAAATATTTTATAGATGTTAATTAGAATGCTGTATAGACACACACATGCACACTTAGGGGTAACAATTTTTGACCCAACACGACAATCCAACACAAAAATAGCGGATTATGATTGAGAGTTCATGGATTGGGTTAAAAATGAGTCGAACCCGAAGGTGACCTTAAAAATATGGGTTGGGTTGGGTTGACTCGTGGGTTACCCAGACAACCCGAATCTTTTTATGGGTTAACTGACAACTTGACCCAACACGACTCAATCCGACCCAAATCATTTTTTTTAATCTTTTTTTTTCTCTTTTCCCTCTCGTTTAGATAAAAATATATTATGTATAAATTATAAATCATAACATTTGGATGTGCTATAATTAGTCATTAATAATATAATATAGGAAAAATTATGAAAAAGAGAATAGGGATTTTTTTAATTATTAAACACACAAATTTTTTTAGATATTTAAAAATAAGAGATCGTTAAATCTTTTAAATAAGTGAAAAATCAATTTGAATGAAAAACTATAATTATGTTAGTTATCATCTTTTTCTTCCCTCCAAAAAAGTATAACTTCTTCTTTTAATTGTTTATTTGCATTCATTAAAGTTTTATATTGATTTATTTTAATATTGAATGGAATTTTTTTATCAAACATTTTTATAGTATATTATAAATAATATTTAAATAAACTAAAGTAGGAAATGAACTCATTAATTTCTAATGTAAATTCCAAACATGTATTTTGTACGTAGCCGACCATCACTACAAGAATGTATGTCTTTTAGTGACGAACCAATTACAAATTTAGTTTTCTATACTAGATTTCATTTATAACAAATTGGTTAGTAAATGTCTTTTTACTAATTATTTATTTAGTTCTATTTACATTGAGTTTTGTTATTAATCATCACATGATGTGATGATACTCTAAAACCATGACAAAATGTAAATATCTCTTTGCCACAAAATTTTCGGTAGACTTAGTGAAGGGATGCTTTTTTTAGTGCATACAAAATAAAAATATATATATAGAGTATAGTTAGCCAAATGAAAAATTGGGGGGAAAAATCAACTTTTAACTAGTAAATTATAATTGCTTTAATTTTTTCATTAAAAAGTTGGAATTTTTATTTAAAATAGGTCAACCTGGGTTGACACAAACTCAGCCAAATTGTGTTAGGATTAAAGTCTCATGGGTTTGACAGGTTATGAGTTGAATTAGGATTGTAAGATTTTGTATTATACCTCTACCTCAACCCAACCCAACCCAATCCAAATCCACCTAACCCACCCGAATTACCACCCCTACGCACACTCATCCAAGCGAAAATGAGATAAGAAAATACGGTTTGAACTCAAACCCTCAATACTATTAGATTCAAACCCCCATGCATTGGCTTACTTGAGTGAATAAATGTCTATGTCGAAAGACCCAGATTCGGCTATTTAAAGCGCTTCTAAGGGCTAAGTTATCTTAACCATATATTAAGCGTACATCACTACGAATCATTCTATTTTGAGATTTCCACTCTTCAAATTTTCCTTTCTTATATTTCCTACATTTCTCTCTTTAAAAAATATTATTGTTTGACTTGAGCATTGGAGTATACGTTGAGCTAACCCACCAAAGTCCTCTGATATTTACTGTGCTCGTAGGTCCTACTCAGTCATGCAAACCACCCGAGTCGACACTTGACCGGAGGTTCAATCAACATCTAGGAAAGTTCGGAAATACGATCGGCGGTTTCAAGACCAAGTTCGAAAAATTTATAATTGGATGCGATATATATTGATAATATTGAACATCCCGATTCAAAATGAATTG